>JASCQX010000002.1:11079004-11090300 GCA_030264415.1 Sardinella fimbriata
GCCTGCCTGCCTGCCTGCCTCTGTCCAGTCCAGCCTCCTGCTCTTCTTCTCTGCACTCCGCACCTCCTCTTCACCCCCTCCAACACCCCCGGGCCAGCCCCTGCTGCGGATGCTTGGCGCACGGCCAGAGAACAGGAAAGCGCTCACATGATGATTGTCTAATACTGGGAAGGCCACACGACACAGCACACTGAAGCATGGCTCTTCACAAGGTAAAAGACGTCGGTGGCAACAAAACAAACAAACAAAAAAAAAAACAAACAAGGCTGATTTTTTTCCTTTTTCACAAAAGAAAAACTGCAAAGATGTTTGCTCTTTTTTTTTTTTGATTCTTAAAATGTTTCTACATGTCCCGCGCCATGCCGGGAGACACAGAGAAAGCACTTCAGGCGGAGGAGAGGTTGTGGGGCTGGGGAGGGGGTGCGGCGGGTTCGGCACTGGTAGGGGGGTGCTGCTGCTGGGGTTGATAAGGCTGCTGCTGCTGGGGGGGCGACGTGCTGCCCGGGGGGACGTTGAGCTGGGTCGAGAGCTGGGAGAGCTGATCGTTGTTGGCCAGTGACTTGAGCACGGCGTTCTCTCGCTCCAGCACAGAGTTCCTCTCATACAACTCTTTAATCTGCTCCTTCAGGACCTCCACCTCTTCGCGTACAGCATACATAAGATGGCTTTTCACCAGATCCTAGGAGAAAAGCAGCCAGGTGGTTAATATATGAAATTCAGTAGTCAATATCAGAGACCATGATGGGGGCCAGTGAAGCATTTTCTTTAAAAGTCACTTCAAATGAGAGACGACTGAAGAAAAACTTAATATGGTCATAGATGAAAAGCCAAATGCTGATACAGTCTCACTGTGCCCTCCAATCCACTGCAGGTTATAGATAGCTACACCGCATGCTATTTTAAGATAGGATATAGGCTATGTAGAGAGAAAAAAAGCCACACTCACCATTGCCTGCTCGATTTTATTATCAATGGCTACAACACTGGCTCCAGAGGCACTGAAAAGAGAAGAGAGGGGAAATGTTAAAATTATACATTCCAACGTAGTGAGAGTACCCTTACAAAAGGTGACATCAGCGGGTTCAATTTTTTTAAACAAGCTTCTGCAAAGCAATTTCTGACATTAGGTCAAGGAATCACGTCTCAGGAATCCAAGCAAGCGAACTCCAGCATGTATTCATGAGCTCATCTGGACATATTTGCCATCTCCCAGGAAGAGACATGGTTTTATTGCTGCATCACAGCCTAATGCCATCCTAGGATTCCATCTGTAGTATGCACGTGAACAATCATGGTGACGCTGTGGCTGTACAGGGAGAGGTGCAGGACGCTGAAAGCGGATACCCCCTCCCGACATAGGCGCAAACACAAGCCCTCAAAACGTTATTGTCCGGAAGAACACATTAGCTGGCAACACAATGCCACCTCTCAATAGGTAACATTAAGCCAGCTTCAGAGTGCACGGGCCCATGTGACGAGGTTTTTTGAGTGTGTGATGAACAACCACATCCACAAGCAGCGCAAAGGCACACCCAGTACAGTATAGTGATACTGATGGGCTTTTCCACAACACTGCTGGTCATTTGCACACAAAGTGATACATTTCAAAGGAGAAGGCTAGTAGTAGGCTACTTGTTTTAACTGACCTTACAAATGTGAAACAATCCTGCACCATTTCTTCCAAGTGTAAATAAACTATATGAAGCTGTTTATTTTCCCCAAAGTTTGGTGGGTTTCAGAGCAGCTTGGTTGCAGCCCATGAGCATTAAATCTTACTATGCCAGATCGGAAATGGTCAACAAGACAGCCAGGAGTCAAAATATATAGACACAAACTTCTGTATCAAAAAGAAAATTCAAGATGATTTACAAATTGACAAACTTCACCCACTTTAAAGCCTAATATAATCCTACTTTCGATTGGCACGGATTAGACTGCATTCTGTTTACCAGGGAACACGCTGTGCCCACACGACAGAACATAGTCTACCGTTCGCTGGAAGAGCAAGGATATTCAATGTAACAATAAGTACTCGGATTTACTCACTTCGTTCTGTGCAAAACCGAAAACCACAGGGTTACGCTGATTAAACTTCTCTTATGATGCTATGAACTTGACCCGTTTATCAACACAATCCTATGCTCGTTGCGTGCTGCCCCTCGACGGTTTCCCGATGAACAAAGAGACCGCCCCGTAATGCACTTCTACTCCGACAGCAGGCGCTCCAGCGGAAATAATTCACTCAGCTGGAGCCTACTGTAGGCTATTTTGATAAGCATGCTATATTTCACGTCGGTGCCATTTAACGTATACGACAGGAGAATTATATTTCCCAAAATACTGATGCTGGCAACTTTATTTCAAAGCATCCGTTTCAACATCACGTCTTCAGCAAGCGAGCATGCAATCCCAGCTAAATTAATTACCATGTCAGATAACAGCCTCCTGCTTAGCCACAAACTTTTATTTGATTACAGATCAGCGTTAACGGAAAAGTTTCTAACGTTACCCGACCAAATCAGTCAAAGTGGCAAAATGGACAGCCACATTACCACAGTTTTACTAATATACTGCAATTTGAAATGACCCTCGTCATATTAGGTTTTGTTAAACTATGTGGAAAGCTGCACGTCCCATACGTGACCCGCAGCATGGGACCGAAATAAACATACATAGCTTACACAGATCCATACACAGGCCTACAGCTCGAGAATACACACACTCAGTCCATTTTCGAAAGACAAAAGCGTTTGTACCGAAACCCTAGACAAGGACTAACGTTAAAAGCAATTCATAGGATCTCCAGTCCAGTGCCCTACATACACGGCAAATTGAACTCATACGGAGCAGATTCCTTCAAAACGACATGAACCAAAACTTCTTCGCACAACGTCGGTTTATCGTTAAGTAGCCTAGATCACCATCATTATACTATCCTACAATTATACAGCTCAGTAAGGAAAGTTTGCAACGTTGCAAGCTTCGAAGTGCCAAGACCAAGAGATTTTTACCTGCTGCATCGCGCTCGATAACACATCAGTCGCCCTGAATAAGTTGGCGGTGACCCGGGTGAGCAGGGAAGACTGTAACTCATTTTGCATCTCATATCGGCGGTTGTTTAATCACGTTCTCCTTCCAAATCAGAGAAAAATCATTCACATGCGTTCACAAACAGACTGACTACAAACGTGTTCCCGAGGCACTTTTAATAACTCCAGGGGGCAGGACGCGATTTCTAAGGGGGAGGAGTTGCGCCACGGCTCCGTTTGGCGACGTGAGGAATGTGCAACAGAGCGGCCAGGCCGTTTTCTTTATTATTCTAAGCATATCTTAAGTTCCCCTTTGTGTTATTCCTCAACCCCAGGCTTTCCCCCAATTCTCTCTCTCTCCTGTCCTGACCTCCTCAGGTTCACATTTGACACCCGCATTACAGAGAGGTCAACTATTTGCAACATAACCTTAACCTCAATAGTCGGCCTGCGAAATAATAAGCCTTACATTTTTCCCATAAAATAAACGTCCGTTTATTTTTATTTACAGCAAAATGGCATTATTGTTTAGCCAAAACGAGTGAGCCGGAAATGAAAACAGCTGTAGTGATTCAGCAGCAGCAAACTGATAAAGAATCAAAACAAATAAAGATGACGCACTGAGCTTATCAAGAAATTGTGTCTGTCAACTTTGTCAGGTTTATTACTCACGCGCTGTCCTGCATCAATGAATGCCCAAGAACTAGACCTACAATGCTTTACAGAAACTATTGCTTCTGATAAGTCTTTGTTTAATGTTAATGTTTCATTTCTACATCAAGGAAACATTTGTGATGTGTTTACAGTATACTACTCAGCCACTTCAGGTCAGATAAGGATTCTTTACTTGTTTCATGGGTGTAGTTCACCAACTCTGAGTAAGTATGGAACAGAAAAAAAAAGTTGCTCCATGGCTGACACACCACAAAATGTTTTATAGCTAGCATCCACTTACTCCCTGCATGGTTGCCACATTTCTCCACTCTTGGTAACTGTAATGACCTACTTTCTCTGAGCTACATTTGACTAGGTGGATGCCTTGGTCATTGTTCTGGCTATTTAGTGGTTTGCTGGGAGGAGAACAAATTCTGCATGTGCCTGGCAAGGCAGCTGACATTATTCCTCCCAATCCTCTCTGCTATCTCTGGATTGCCATCTAATTGTTTATCCAAACAGTTAAGGGACAAGACATTCTTGCCTTTGAACACTGATTAGCATGGAAGGGACAAAAGCAGAGATAGCAGCTTACCGGCTACATCTGGAATGTGTTTATCAATGCCGGAGCCGTGACAACATTGTCTACAGCAAGTTAAAAAAAAAAAATGATGATGGGTGTTTGTGATGATATTTCATCCTTGGAATATAATACAACAGTGTCCACACCTACAGCCCCCCAAAACAATGTCAACGGTACATGTTCTTCTAGGAGGCATATGCACGGCTTATGTAAGGACAACTTGCTGTGTGTCACCACCAACAAACCCTTCTGGACCAAAACATCTCGATTGCTGACCCTATAACAACACACACACGTGCAACAAAGAATGTAGAGACCATCATATCACATGTGTTTTTCTTTTTTTTTCGAACTCGGACTCAAAATCTGTTCTTGATTAAGACCAACACACACACACACACACACACGCTCTCAGTTTATTTTTCCAAAACAAAACTACTAACGGGGGAGCTTTAAAACAAAATAACCAGGTCTAATCAGAGTCATCCTTACTTGCTGTAGCTAAGGGGTGCTGATCATCTAAAAAGGCTAATCCCACTGTTAATAGCATTCACATGCAAATGCATCAGCAAATCTCTTTTCTTTTGCCTCTATGCTAGGGGCTAATGACACAATCAATCCCTCTCCCCATCGGCTCATCAATGGCCTTCCTAATAAACACGTCAGGGGTCAGATACTCTGCCATGGCGGCACCACCGCATGGATACGGACTGCTGCTAAAAGACTTAAGCCGGTCTCCTGAGGGTATATGTGAGACATGGTCCTCTGGCTAACTTAGTGAGGTGGAATGTTTATAGACCGTTTCAGGTTCTAGTTCCATTGCTGGTGCCCCAGAACTTGAACCTGAACCAGAACCTGTTTAATATTCCATATGTTCTGTTAATGTAACAGCAAGTAGTTGGGGACCAAGATAGAATGTTCAAGCATTGTTTTCTACAGCTATGGAATTAGAACCTGAAATGGTTTATTTACCATTGGTTATTTACTTAAGGAAATTTTAGTCCAGACTTAGTTCCATGGGTTGATTGTAGTCTCATGGCCAGGAATGGCACAGTGAAGAAGACACCCTCTCCTCTGGATCCAGTGTGTTAATTCTGAGAAACATGTTCACACCAGGGGGCACATGGAAGCACACGTTCCAATGCTAACCCAAGAACTTTCGGAGGCAGAGCCAGGTGACCTGATGCCAGGTCATCATGTATGCATGTGCACAAGCACGCCCACCCGCCCCCACACACATGCACACGCACACAAACACTCTTTTTATGGTTTTCTTCCAGATGGATCATGCCGTGGGGCAATTCCACACATACCCAAACACACAACCCCACACCCATCCTCCAACCAAACATCTATGAGCAATATGCTCAGTAAGACATCAACGCTATTAATATAAAACCAAACTTCTCACTTTCGCATGTGAAGATGTGCCACAGCCAAACCTCACACCACCAGGCTTGTGTAACTGCCTTGTATGTCGAAAATTATTCTCTCAAAAGCTGAGAGGAGTTTGTTAAATGACTTCCGCTTATTGTAAGCCCTGCCAGGCTTTTAACCAAACCCCTTCCAAACGCACCCTGTAAGCGATGGTGGGATGACGGAGCAAGAAGGGTTTGGTCAAGCATGTGGGCTCCAGTAGAAGCTGCTGGCCTCAGTTGCCCTGCTGCTCCGGAGGCTCGAGTTCTCTCTTCCAGCCCTTAAATCAGAGTCATGGGTAGGCAGTCCGTTATTCCCCTCTAGCCCGTTGCTGTAAACAGAGCCAGAGGTTTCGTAAATACGACCAGAGCACTAATTCGCTCCCCGCGCTTCACTCTCGTTGCATAATCGGCACAGAGCCTTCACGGACAGCTGGGCTGGGGCACAGGTGGGGAGGCCAGGACAGGAATGGACATCCCGTGGCTGGACACATTGCCTGAGGCCGGACACACATGGAATGATATTCCATGATATTCCAACATAAGGAATTATATTATTTTAATATTATCAGTGCACAAGATTTGCTACTTTGATAAATGATACAATAGTACATGCACACACTTGCAGGTACGTAGTATGGAAGACTGTATGAACTCGCGTAGGTGGAGGGCATGGTATATCACTTTTGCTTAGCTGACACAGCGTAGGGCCTAGACACCTACTTTGATTACTTGAGCATGTTATTTATAAGAGGTATTGACCTATCAATGTGAACATTACATTCCTTGCACAGACATGGCCCAATTGGTATAAGCAGAAAAAAAATGAAAGGTCCATTTTATAAATATGATCCAACAACAAGAACATTAGATTGCAAGAGTTCTAAATTTGTACATGCACAGCCAAATACTCTAAATTAGGGTTTTTTTTTGGTTGTGTGGGTTCAGAGTTTGATCTCATGATCTCTGTGTGTGTTCAGTTAGGCCTCATGCAATCTAATGTTCTTGTAATAGGCTCATACTTTTATGATGGATCACATTTTGCTGCATGCTGAAAGCAAATGACTTCCTCAATGGACTTTAATTTACAAATCTGCCATCTTGATACATTTAGTCTTTGTTCGTTAATAAAAACACCTGACTGGCATTAAGGGAGAACACAGCCCCATCTGGTGGAATACTGAGTCTCAAAAGGCAACCTAGATGGACCCCTCTTTTAAAAACTAAGGCTAGAGAACTATGTTTCAGGATTATTAGTGTTCTTGCGGCTTTCATGTGATCGCTCTCCTCTTCCACATCTTGCCTTCCTCATCCATTCCTTAATGCTTGCCCGTAAAGGTCAGAGGTTGTTCTTAAGGGAGACATACACTAACACCCCACCCTTTTGCTTTCAAGAAAAGCCCAGGTCTATTGCACAACCTTTCAGCAAATGAAGAGAGTAAGTTTATATGCTCCTATAAACTTCTTGGCTCAGTCCAGGTGCTTTCAGAAGGTATTCCATATTTAGTGAAGAGGTAATTTACAGGCAACGTGTGACAGGAGCTCCTGCTTAACCCGACTCACGAAGAATGCATGTCCTTTCAACAGCCCCTTCCATATTGCAGAAGGAGGTGACTGTACTGGGATGACTTGTTTTCTACAACTAGGCTGGTGTGAGAGTCGACACCTTTCTGTTGTTACTGAGGGGTGGGCAGTATGATGACTGGAACAGGAAGCATTTTACGGCCCCTGAATTAGCGTATAAAATGAGGAATATTCAAATACTAACATGATTCTTACCAATACATATTCTTACCAATACATGTTCTCATTTGCTTTGCAATTTAATTGCACTTCATGTTACAAATTGAACTTGGCAATTCATAGAAGTATGTTTAAGTTAAAGAGACAAGCTTCGCATTAATTATTGGAAAAATTCCCCTACTTTAGAAAATTTTGCAAAATTACAATATAAATTTTGTTTGAGAACTTCGAGATCGTAGAAAGAACTAAAGTACTAAATAATCGTTCATTGATGGAATTGATTTTTATTTTAAACCAAAACTGGTATGTCTCCATAGCACAGTCAGCACTAGCCCATATGCCAATATTGTATAATGTACTCAATAAGGTAAACATGTTTGGGAACATACAAAAAATTGCAGAATATTTCGACCATGTCCACATGTGGCCCTTCTCAGAGGCTGTGGATGTGCTCAGTGGGTAATCCCGACCTTTAATGTGGGCTTCACAGCTCTCTCACCTAATTTGAGTCTGGCTCTTAGTGGCTAAACTACAGCAAAGCATGTCTTGCACATGTGCAACTAGACACACACCTACTCTGGCCATCCAATCGCAGAACCACAGAGACCAGTCTGGAGCAAATTACTGTCTCCCTTACTAAATGGGGACTTACTCAGGTACGTTTAGCAGACACTTAAATCTTTCCCCTACTTTATGACCCATAATCACAAAATCTTTTATTTGGGCAGCAGGGTTGTAAAAAATGCTGCCTCTGGTCCTCTTTACGGCCACCTCGCCCCCAACCCTCCACCCCCACCCCCTTGCCCCTTCCAGTCCCTACAATGGTCTCCTTTCAGCCAGACATCGCTGTAGCCTTCTTGGAATGTTTACAGAGAGGATAAACATGGTCGTATCCAATTAAACTATCAAAAATGAACTCATCCCCGGGTTAGTGATGGCAGAGGCAACCACTGACCAGGAAGAGAAAAGATGTGAGTGGAACAGGCACATTAGGCCAACGACCTCATGCCACCCCATTCTCTGGTGTGGTATGGAGATCTTTTCGACTCTTTCTGAATAGCATTATTATCTAACATTATCTGACATTTACAGAACAAAAATAAACGGGGATATTTGTTTTCTTACCTCTGTTCGACAAAGCTGTATAACGTAAATGCTGGGAGGACAAAAAAAAAAAAAAAAAAACAGGAGGGGCAACGATCAGCTTGACTAAACAATGGTTTGATCGTTTCTTCTTTTCAGTGACATGTTTCACCTTACAAGTTCAGGGAAACATGAAAACTCCTTCAAACAGGCTTGATTTTGAAAGGAAACTAGATTTAGGAAACAAAAGCCAAGCAAGAATAGGCACCGAAATGGAAATAAAAAAAGAAAAAAAAAAAAGTAACGAGTGACTCACAGCCCTGTTGGGCAAATTGTGAGGTTCACACACTCGGTTAGGCCTAAATGCAAAACTGCTTCTGTTCAGCCTAAATGCCTGCTTATTGATGTCTTTATTGGGCTGAAGCTCAAAACTCATACCATTGGGATTACTGCTCTGTTTACACCACTATATATCCTTGGGGGAAAGCTGCAAACAGGTAAATCAACCGCAAGCTAAAAAGGTGGGGAAAAAAAATATTCATTCATTAATTCCAAAGGGAAAAAAAAGAAAGAAAGGCATTTTCAGATAAGGGACCTTTGACCTCCCAAGGTCCTACAGACGTGCCCTGCTGCACGGCTCCCGAGAATCTGAGGGGCCCCACATACAGACGTGGCTTGGGTTAGGGAGGGAAAGGGGTACCATAAGGACTCAATCACCTCGGCCTAGGAGGAATTCAAGATTTCATAGAAAAAGGCTACAATTTGAGCTCTGATCTTAGTGTTGAAACAAAATGTTTTTGTACACGTTCAACTCTGAAGTAGGCTAGCTGGCAATTTAACCACCTACATGCCCAGAATCAGAATTTTTAAACTTTATGTCCTCATTAAATTGATTATGCACCGCCCATTGCAAGGTTTTTTGTTTTAAAATAATCTAGCCAACAACTTCACAACTCAAATTGGAGGTTGAAATAACCAAATATTCATTTTTTCTTTTAAACTGAATAAGACATTTGTTTAAGAGGTCTTCTGTTTACAGGCCACAGATTACAGGTTTGGCCACTGTGGTGACTGAGTTCAGTATATTAATCTTAAAACCAAAATAAAAGTTGGTTGTAGCTGCTTGAGAGAGTCACGACCCATTTCCTGCCAAGACACAAGTTGCCACAATGTGACATGCAGATAAATACTGTCAATCTTGCTACGAAAACTTTGGCATAAAATGCACAATTAAAAATATGTATGGCGAGCTACTCCAAATCAGACAAGACCAAACATGAAGCCCATTTGCAAAGGCTTTCATCTCATCCCATCTATTCATCATCAAGCAATAAATAATTATTTTACCCAACCCGTCACACCACATCAAGGAAACACAAAAAAATGGTGTTCTCACGTACATGCACCCATTAAGCTACTGTTTCAGGCAACAACTTACCACAATGCAATTTACATCATACCATCAAAGACAACACCACACAATGGTATTTAAAAAAAAAAAAAAAAAGTAAGTAAACGGTTGCTATGATGACTGAAACTGGCGAATAGATGGGTGGTACAGAATGTCATTGAGTTTTCAATGAGTATGATTAATTTTGTTAGGAAACAAGAGTCATTAGTAGACCAGTGGGTCAAGTCTTGGGGTGGATGTCTACCTATACTGAACCATCATTTTTGTTACTCTGTGTCCAATTGTAGTCGTTAGTGGCAACGGGACTCTGAGATGTGTGATGGAGGGGCCACTTGAGATGAACCACCTCGCAGCTCATAAAACTGGGTCCCGTTCGGGGTATTCACAGAGCTGACAAAAACGGTGCAAGGTTTCTCAGGTTTCTTCCATAATTTTGATATGTCGGTTTTGCTATTTACAGACCTCAACTTTGGCAGCAGCCCACAGAACTTATACTGGTCCAGGCTGGCCGAAGGAAACCTGAGTACTTGTGTCTTATGACCGGCAGATTACCGCATCCAATGTGTCAACAACCTTGAGAAAACCCTGCGACAGCATGTGAGTGAGAGAAAGACAGAGAGAGAGAAAAGAGACAACCATGATGGCATGCTCCACACAGGCCCATTCCCATGTGACTTACACACCAATATTAAAAGAGTTACAAACACAGATAGAGCCATACCTATCACCCAAGGGCTTTAACTCCCGCAACTTGCTAGTTGGGAAGGCTTGGTAGAAAGCCGTAGATGGGTTCCTGTTTGACAGTGGAGAATCAGAAATGAGGATAGAATTACCAGAACAGACAGGAAGTCAGTAGGAAAATGTGAGGACAAAATAAGAATAGGCCTAGTATAGAGCGAGCAAGGAAAAAAGAAAATCATCAAAGACTAAAACAGGAAGCATGCAGAAGTGTGTGCACCAACCCATTAAAGAAATTGCTGCTGCAGTGCAGAAGGCATTAAACAGCTTTTTATTCATTGAAAAGGTTAGGATCCCCCCCCCCCCCATTCCCATTACCTGCAACAATTATGCACATCATACACAAAACCTACATCTCATAATTTGGGCTGAAGTGCTCCTGTCAAAAGGGGATTATGCTTTAAGATGTGAAAGGTTGTGACAGCTCAAAGCTTACAGTAATTTCTCCATCTGCACTCAAGTTGTTTTTGTGTAGGTGAGAAGGACAATGTTTTTCAGGTTCAACTTTTTTTCTTTTTTTCTGATCTCAAGAATGAAGAGACTCCAATGGGTTAGACTAGCAAACTGGAGGCCCAGGCCAAAACAGAAGAGCAGTGAGGTGAAGCACCTTAAGGGCACATAACCAGTATGATAAAAGACG
>JASCQX010000002.1:11437308-11448322 GCA_030264415.1 Sardinella fimbriata
ACTATGTGATTAATAAAGATTTTCATCTGGAAAATGTCATTAATTGACATCTAGGATGTATTCTTTAAGTGTTCCTTTAATTTTTGTGAGCAGTGTATTATTATTATTATTACCTACATTAAGAATATCAAATATAATTGACCTGCTTTCATGTCTATGTCAATTATAGGAATATTTTGTATGATAAGTGTACATTTACATTAGCAGTTCCCCAACTTAGCACTGTGGGGTTAATAAATCATGTTATTGTGAGACTGCATTTCTTCAACAGCCCTGCTATCTACTTTTTTTCCATTTCTTTAAAGGCACATAGTAGTTAGAGGTTTGTGTCAAACTCTCATGAAGCATGTAATCATTTTGACTATGCTTATGATTTTGATTTAACAGTGTCCAATCGAGTGGTTCCACTTTGCCTGTGTTGACCTTACTACAAAACCCAAAGGGAAATGGTAAGTATTGACACTGAATGAAAGAATTACTCACTACGGATAGTTTTCAATCAGGACTCATTCATACTTCAATTTTTCAGGTTTTGTCCCCGTTGCACCCAGGACCGGAAGAAAAAATGAAATGTATATTTCTGCGGCTAGAAAAATTACTTTTATATAAACTATAAATCTATTTAATATATGTATTTTGTTTATGTAGTAAAATAGTGTAATATATATAAATACATATACAGTATATATATATATACAAAGGTCTCCATTAAATCATGACCATGTCTTTAAAAATATGGTCAAAAAGCTTTTATTTTTTGAAATACTTGAAATTACTATTTTATTTGTCTATGGGGGGACTTATTACAACAATATTTCATTCTTATTCATCCATGCCTTGATGTTAGTATTGGATTTACACTCTACTTCAGTTGATTTACTCTTTCATAACATGTAAAGACAAAAACTTGTAGTCTTGGGCGTTTCTATAAACTTTGAAAATATTCCATGAATTTCCATGGCTGTTGCACTCATCTGTAATTATGTTTAAAAAGATAAAAGAAAGGCATATGTTCCAACTCCGTCCAGATAAACGACAAACTAACAATACAAGGAAAAAAAACTATTCTTAACTATCTGCCATTTGAATGTACCATGAAGGGAGGGGTCCCAGGCAGAACTGCTGTAATTTTGTCAGAACAAAATCTGAATGCACTTTTGTAAGCACTACTAAGTGCAGTAGAAAAATGAACCTTTACCCTTCAGAATTGACCTGTGGTATACATGTATATGTTATCCTGCATAAGATGTTGGACAGCAAATCATGGAAATTAGTTGTATCAACACACAATGTATATTGTCAGAATGGAAAGCACAAAACCAAAAGCATACCAAAGTGAAATCTGGCCATTGTAGCAGTTGTGCTTGACATCCACAGCTTTTTTATTATTATTACTTCTATTTATTTTAATTTTTTTGGTTGTTGATTTAACCCAGTCACAATGACAGCCCTAGAACTACTTGTGTGTTCCACTTGGCCGTTTTTAAATGTTTTCTTAGACCAAATGTGAACAATAAAATAAGCTTTGGTATTTACAAAACCATATGTATGCTAATGGCACATTCTGTGTGATGTTACCTTTTCCCAACTTTGGGAAAATACACTGACACTTGCAGCTACCTTGTGCTATACAAAGAGGAAATAGAATTGTAATACTTATTTATTACATCATTTATTTTGCCAGTCATCAGTAATGAGACAATCATCAGGAGAATGCAAATGTAATGGCAAGTGATTAAATATTTTGCCCAAAGACAATTCCACTGCTGTTCACTATGTATTTCTCCTACTGAAATGGGTACTTTTTGTATTTCTCATGGGGCATATTCGTATCACTTGGACTGTGAATATACAAATATACAGGTATCCTACTTATTTCAAAAGAACACTGTTCCTAAAGGAGGAGTGGGCATTTTTGTATATCAGTGTTTCATATAAAATGTTAAGAAATAAATATTTACAAGTATTCTATATCTTTGTGGTTTTATTTTCTATAATGCAAAATTTGTCTTCCACACTTCCACACACTGAAAAGTATTTCCTATGAGTATAAGCACTGATGACTATTGATTAGGCTTACATGTTATTGACTAACGATAGAAACTGGACTTTTATTATTTTAAGGTTATAGCAAGGGAAAACACTTCCTCAGTAAAATTAATGTTTTTCACAGAAGGCTAAAATCCATCATCTGATTCATCCCAGCTGCAGGCTCCTTGACTCTCTACCTCTGGGAACTCCACCTCGAGATCATAAACAAAGTCTGGGTCTCCCTTTTGCTTTCTGTTGCGTTCAAAGACCCTATCCATTTGAGCTTTTCTGCATGCAAGGTCTTCGTCACTTAGCTTATTAAGGTCTTCCTCATTAGGATCTTCATCTCGCAAACCAGCTAAACTTTGTTCTAGAGTGAGCCCACGCAGGTGGTCACGCAGTAGTAAATGAAGCTTCTCAATCTGGCTCAAGGATATACTCTCCAGGTAATCCCTGTGACGAGCATTGTGCTTCAAGCGCTCTGCTGCCTTGCTGCAATCTAGTTGTGGATAAAGACAGACAGATTGGGAATTAAATCTCTAAATCTTTCTTAATAGAAGGACAAGCAAAGACTTTTTATAACATAAAGGTAATGTTTTCCAGAACTCTGATACCATTAATCCAACTGCAACTGTTCTGATGTTAACTGAAAGTCAAATAAAAATATATAAATAAAAAGATTTATGAAAATAGTCTGGTTTTATTATGATACACAGGCTCTGAAAAATTAAAACAAACAATATTACAATACATTTCCATCACTCATTTCAGTCACACTTAGGCCTGGGATACTATCTAACGTTACTTCAACCACTAACCAAACAAATGCAGCTGAAAACAATCAGCAGCCTGCCCCCCCCCAATTAATAATATAATACGTTTATCCAGGGGGGCTGAAGGCAGGTGTAACTTTTCTGGCATGTTTTGTCTAGACATCGGATCAAATAAAATTGCTGCTGGTCATAATTTATACACATAATCACAAACATAAACAAATGTGATTTTCACCTGAATCGCTGATTACCTTTAATAGATAGAGAACCAACCTTAGCAGTAGAATAACTGCTCTGTCCTGCTGGTGGTTGGCAAAGAGCTAACGACAGCAGGGGTACATAAACAGCTTGCTTATTATATCATATTGCTTATTATATCATACTGGACCGTTTCTTACCTGAAAATTGAGAGAAATTCCTCACTGGAATAATACGTTTTCTCATCTTGCCAGTGGCCTTGTCCTCGTAAATAACCACAACAGAAGGTGGAGTAAAATTTACTCCACATCGTTTCGCCTGGAAAGGCATTGGTACTGTATAATTATGTAGTCTTCCAGCTACCGTATGGTAGTGCGTACGTTAAAAAAGAAAAATAAAGAAACATTTATGACGAGTTGTAACCTTTTCAGTGGTTGTAACTAAGGCTGTCCCAAATGCTAACTAACGTTAACTTAATGTCTATCAATAAGCGCAATCACTGTTTCTTTGAACAAAAATAATCACAGAACATAACGCACTATTGGACATTTAAAAGGTATCACAATAAAAAAAACAAAAACCTACATTTAAATTTACCACATTTTCATTCATTTCCTTGTTTGCGGTGTTCTCAACGAATGCACCCACTGCTCTGCGAGGGGCTGAATAGATTGCCCAATATTTTTAGCGGGGTTACTGTGGGGAGAAAGTTCATTATTTGCAATTACACAACGGCTCGTTGAAAGTACTTAATGAAACCAAAAATGTATATTTTTTTTCATACACAAATTTTGCATTTTACTTGGAGAAACCTCAGCTGTCTGTCCTGGCATTACTAAGGACAGCCCATTCAGGGGCTTAATTTGGACGCAAACAGGAAGTCGATGAAAATAAATAAAAAGTGTCAGCCAGTCGCTAGTTAAGGGATGGTCAATTAAATAAATGGAGTTTAGTTAATTTGAGCTGGTGGGTTTTGACCGAAAGAAATGTGTTATATCGCCATGTAAATTTACATATTTGTGTAAATAGATTTATATCCCCACTTTTTTTTTTAAACCATAACCAGGAAAGACAAGTTTGGCTTGGTAACGTGGAAGTAATGTTCTGCAAGTTGGTTGTCGTTGAGAGCCACAAGCAAACATGTTCTGTATAATTAACTAACGTCTGAAGAAAAACTAAAGGGACAGGTTAATCAAAAATGGCTATGATTTTGCGCAGTTGTGTCTTATTGCTTTTGGTTGGGCGTGGGTTGAGGGCGACGCACACAGAGAAAGGTAAAATAAAATACTGTAACGTTATAACGTTAACATTACCAGTTTGAGATTGGCTACCGTAAAGGAGATCAATGTGGGTAGCTTTATTTCCTTCTGCCACAGGTTTGGATGACTGCGGTTTCCTCATAACGCCACAGTGGTTGGATTCAGTGAAAATGGTTGTGAACTTGACAAAAAACGGTTTTCATAGGTATTTGTTTTACCGTTTCTTTAACAGAATACAGAAATGAGGCGAGTCCCAATATTGTAACATTCAACATCCAACATTCCATATTGATTTTCAGAGATCTTCTATACACTGTCCAGTTTGGTGTCCCTTTCTCGGACCTTCAGGCTCTTCTGATTCAGAGTATACCCAGTGGGTTGTACATGGATTTTTACCAGTTGCAAACCTTAAGAAAAGATACAGGCTTGCATGTACGAGATTTCCTTCGTCTCCTTTTTTAATTCCAGTTGTATGTTGTCATAGAGGTTAATATGAATTCAAAATGGTTTACAATGTTTATATGGATCAAGTGTTTTTTAAAAATATACAAGTGTTGAAATGAAATAAGACCATCAAGTTGAAATCTTTCCACACACCAGGTGCTACTTGACTCAGAGGTTAATCTGGAGGCACCAGCATATGAATCTCCTGGTTTTACTGCCCTCGTGTATCCTCATCCAGATCCTACACTTCCAGGGAATCTCAGTGTCACAGTGCCTATCCATGGGCGTTATCACAGGCCTTCTGACCCAGACACACGTGCAAGAGCTGAGATAAAGTATCCTAAACTGCTTCTGAAGTCAGACACCTGCGAACATGGTAAGCCTTTGCACTGGTCATGCTGACATTACTCTGCATACAATCCCATGAAGCAGAGTGCATCAAATCTATGATTAGAAACCAAATTTTGCTATTTGGTTCCTGATTTGGTTTAATCTTACCATTAATGACACCAGATTTTAGCAGATTTTATAAAACCAAACATATGTGTGCATTGCCAATAACAATAACGTAGGCCTAAGTGCTGTTGTGTTTGGGGAAAAAAACACCTTCTCAGAGCTGGGGTGTATATACTGTTAAACTTCTCTTAATATTGCTGCGAGCTTGCATGTGTGGTCAGATGCAATAGGATGTTTTTGTCATGGAAAAATGTAGGTGACAGCTTTAACCTTTTCTCTTCACCGATAGGTAAATTACCCCTTTCCACTCTCCCTCACAAGATAGTGTATGGCCCTTGTTCAGTACACAACTTAAGCATTTGCTCATGGATTGAGATAACAAAATTACAGGTATGGGGGACGTAGTTTTTGTTCTTTTCTTGCTATGGTCATTGTTAATCTTGCATATGTTTTGATTTGCATAATATGTAGAAGGATGAATTAATTAATTCAGAATAGTGCTGCTAACATTACTGTATGTATTGTGTGCATATGAAAGTTGGTTCTGATGAAACTGATGAATAACGCAGCATTACATTAATGAGATGCTTTAGCAACATGACACCCGCTAATTGTTTTCTTCTCACTATGTAGGTACCACAGTCACTGGCTCTGGAATTACCTGTTGGTGACAAGTCTCTGGTATTCCTTGTTTGTGCAGGAACTCTGTTTATTACTGTTCTGTGTAATTTTATTCTCACAGCAACCATCTGGAAACATGCTATATTTGACTTTTACTAAGTTGTCTTTGCCACTGGCTTTACCATGACTATGTTTTGTGTGTGTGTGTGTGTGTGTGTGTGTGTGTGTGTGTGTGTGTGTGTGTGTGTGTGTGTTATTTTTAAAAACAAATTGATTACTATTTTTTGGAATTATCTTGCATTGATTCAATAAACACACCATCAAGCCTGATGGTTCCTTGACTCTTGTCTGTAGATGAGATTCTTGCATTTGCATTTCAATTGCTTTTTAATTCCATATGTATGTTTGTGGTCTGATATACTGATAGACTCATATTTTTGTAGTAATTTAATCATACGTCAACGCTAATCTAATGTATGTAAAAATTACTTTTAGAATACGATTATGTTCTCGTTGATGAACTACAAAACTGGAACTGCCTCATATGCTTTTATTTTGAAACGTCAAGGAAATGTGACCCAGAAGAAGGCGTGAGATGCTTAGCTAGATGCTAGGTTCATCCAGGTCGCAGATCCCCTCCTAGTCTTGTCCTGTATGACTGAGGATTCAAAGCCACTGTATACATAGCCGCTTTAGGAATTTAATTTGGTAAGTATTCTCTTAATGTTCAGTTAAGAAGTTGCAATTAAATTAGTTAAAGTACGAGGGACTGTTTTTATATCGGTGCTCTTTGCGCCTGGTCAGCTAACAAGTAAGCGAGCTTTGAAGCTAATGTTAAGTTTAGAGAAAGTTTAGCTAGCTAACGTTAGCTTGCTAGGTAGCTGTTTAGCAAGAGTTAACGGTACAATGGGCAGGTCTTTTCCTTTCCTCCCTTGAGCAGGCAACGTTTGTGAACTAGGTGTGTAATTAATAGCATTCACTGTACGTTATGTATACAAGTTATCTATCCTGCCTAACTTTTCATACAGCATTGTCATCTTCAGCCGCTTAGGGAGTGCTACGTACCTAACGTTACAATGTTACACATGATAAATGAAATCATCCAGTCTGCCCAGCTACTAGCCAAGTTTCCCGTAGCAGGCTAGCAGAAATGTCTCCCTATCTAGTTAGCCGGGCAGTAACGGTGGACTACATGAACTGGTGTCTGGCTAAGGTAATTTAACTTAAAGCGGATAGCATTGAAGCCATACAGTTGAGGCAGTCCTTCTATGAAAGCTTGTACAATGCTTCACTCTGGGTTGCTTAACCTATACTGTTTGGTAGCAAGATATTGAATAGCCTTTCGGCTAGCTAGTGAGTACTTTGAATTATTTGGGTGCCTGTCTATATCAACAACCGGTTGCTTTTAGGTTTGGAGTAGCAGCTATCTTGTTTAAAATCCAAATATAATATCTTCGAAACAATCAGCTATAGAGAAATGAGCTGCTGGGCATAAACAACTCAGACAAATTGGGTGTGTTTGCTCTGAACAGCTTGCTGGCAACGTTATCCCCACATTTTATGACTGTTTTGATTACACATTAACTTTGACAATTTGAGTTGTTCTCTTTCCAAAGGACGGATTAGAAATGGCACATTTTTTGTACTTCTTTACTCAAAGAGAGCGTGAACTTTATAGACATGCAATAGTAAGAATAAATGCATGCTGGTTATGTCTAGTACAATTCCCTGATAGTCCATGTGTTTGAAATTCCAGAGGATATTTTGTATACTACATGGTGCAAATGAGAAAGGATATGTAAGCTCAGAGACAAGTCATTCTAAACCTCAGGATGTATTTCTGTTTGTCTGCAGTGCCATTCCCCATCTTGTACTTTGAACACTTCCTCTGCTCTTTTCACCTTCTCTCCTACAACTGCCACTGCATCTCTCTTGCCTCTGCACATTTCTCACTCTTCGATTTTCCTCTCCTCTCCTTGCCTCATTTCCTCTGTCTCTCTTGTGCTATTTCTCTTCGCTCACTTGCTCTCTGTGGTCATGTGTGACAACGGGGATCACGAGGACAAACCACCTGCCCCCCCAGTGAGGATGAGTAGCACCAATTTCAGCAGCAGCGGCAAAGACCACACACTCTCAGCCAATCACAGCTCCAAGCCTCTGCCATCTGTGCCAGAGGAGAGGAAACGCAACAAAATCATCTCCATTTTCTCCAGCGGGGAGAAAGGTAATCTCTTCTCGGAATTCTTTTTGATTTCACCACTGTAGTCACACCTGCGGGTGCCACACATTAAGCTATTTTTCTGTGGGAGAACAAAGTTCTTGGGTTATTACAACTGTTTTGTAAAACCATGGAATAATTTGACAGTAATATTAGTTATGTAGAATTTTTACTGTTTCACTTTGCTGGTGGCAGGTGTTGCAGCAATAAATGAGACCTCTCAGGTTCCTCCTAAGAGGAGGCTCCAGTATAGTTTATACAGAAAGATTAATTGTATTCCAATATATAGATGCATCTGATTTCATTCTTGTAATTTGCAGTTGGCAGAAGAAAAGACAGAGACAAGGAGCGGCCAGAGATTTCTCCACCTTCTGATTTTGAACACACAATCCATGTTGGTTTTGATGCAGTTACAGGAGAGTTCACAGTGAGTATGGGTTCCTTTTGTTATCTGCTGTGTTGGACCATCAACCTGCTAATACCTGTAGACGGTCCTCTATCAAAAGGTCTTAGCTGATCCAAACGGGCCTGTACCACCACTACCATCTCCATCAGTGTCTCCCCATTTATTGACTATAGGGTATGCCAGAGCAGTGGGCACGACTCCTGCAGACATCCAATATCACCAAGTCTGAGCAGAAGAAGAATCCTCAAGCTGTACTCGATGTTCTGAAGTTCCACTGGGATTCCACTGGCAAACAACGTCAGAAGTACATCAGCTTCTCATCAGGTGTGTTTTGTGTCTGTGTGCTGTGGCAATTATAAGTAAGTATTAGTAATGAACTGACTTGATGATAACTGAGGTAGATAACAGTGATCTTACACAGAGGGAGGGAGATGAAGATGTTGTTTGTACTGTCATTGTCAATGTCAATTATGGCTCTTGATGTCTGCATGAATTTGACTGAATTGACTCAGGCCTCTGTGACGCAGCCTGTGCAATGTAATGTGTGTAAATGTAATATCTTGCTGAGGTCATTGAGAATGATTCCCTTCTCTCTGTTCTTGTATGTCTCTAGAAAAGGATGGCTATCCCCCAGGCCCACAGTCCGTAAGTACTATGCTCTGTAATTGTTACTGTAGTGATGGTAGTAGTGCTTTTGTGCCTTTAATAGAGTTATCTGGAGTGAATCAAACCGAAGCTCTGTTGGCTGAGGCTGCCGAGTCGATAGGTATCAGAACGACAGCAGTAGGTACAATGTGGACCGAATTTGTGAACTGGCCGCTACCACTAACTGATTAGGGCATATGAAAGCAAAACTATAGCGAAAAAGATACAGAATGTCCTAATCAGTTAGCAGTAGCAGCTAGTTTGCAAATTCGGTCTACGTTGCACCTACTGCTGTCGTTCTGATACCTATCGACTGCACTCAGCAGCCTCAGACAACAGGGCTTCAGTTTGATTCTCTCCGGATAACTCCTTTAATAGTATGCAGATTATTGTAGGTCATTTTATCTTCCTCCTTATTTTTTATGAAACATCCCACAGCCTGTCAAGAAAGGCACAGAACCTTCATCAACAAACACCAAAGACATTGATAATGGAGGTGAAGAAGATGAAGATGATGACGAAGCGCCTCCACCTGTTGTTGCACCCCGTCCTGAACACACTAAGAGTGTGAGTATCGCCTGCCTCTCTTTGCTGCTCTCTGGACATTGTATCCAATAGCGACGGCTTGCACTGTGTACAGATAGCTTAATTCATGAGTTATTGCTCTCTGTCCCGCAGGTATATACACGACCCTCTGTCATTGACCCCCTGCCGCCACCTGTGACTGCTGCTGAAGGAGACTCGGCCTCTAAAGCAGCGGACCGACAGAAGAAGAAGGGGAAGATGACGGATGAAGAGATTATGGATAAACTGAGTACGACTGGCATCAGTTCTTAATGGTTTTTATGTGGGCAGCATTTTGGCTCTGTGTAACGGACATCAACATACAATGATGCATTTCTGTTCTTTCAATCTGTCCAGGAACCATAGTTAGCATTGGAGATCCCAAGAAGAAGTATACACGCTACGAAAAAATTGGACAAGGGTAAGTGTGACTTTTGACTGTGTTTGTGTGCATTGATTTTAAAATTTGTTTGAGTGAAAATGGAGGAAAGCATTTTTCAAGCTGACTGTGCAAGGTTTCTCTTATTTTGTTCCTCAGAGCTTCGGGAACAGTTTTTACAGCAATAGATGTTGCAACTGGACAGGAGGTAAGGAAGGAGGATCATTAGGAAGGGATGTTTTGGTTGTGTTGAGGTCCTGACATAATGTGAGCTTTGATCACCAATCTAGTTTGCACACTGAGACTGCCTATATTAATTTGAGCCTCAAATAATCTGGAGTGGGCCAGTCAGGCTTCAGTTGTCCCTCTACAGCTGCCAACTGTCTGTATCATCTTAATTTTGGGAACATAGACTACTGTATGCATAGAAACCGCTAGTTTGTGGCCAAATGAGAGAAAAGCTTAGGCCATTGCAGAGTTAAAAGAACTTCACCTCATTCAGCAAATTTCCATCTTCTCATTGATCTCAAGGTGGCCATTAAACAGATTAACCTCCAGAAGCAACCCAAGAAAGAGCTCATCATCAATGAGATCCTGGTGATGAAGGAGCTGAAAAACCCAAATATTGTCAATTTCTTGGACAGGTAAATATATTGTCAGACTGTTTTCTTCTCGTCTGTAGAAGAGGTGTAATGTGTCTTTAGTGTTTGACACTTTTATTAACCATTTATAGAAGTCTTTTATCATAGTAATACACAATTACAGAATAGAGGCTTTCCTCAATTTTGATTAAAAGAAAAGTACAGGTTAAATCAACCCACAGCCCTGTTGTTCATGTTTATCGAGTAGTCAGTAGGAATAAGAATGGGAAATTTGTGAACTGGCAGCTAATGCAGACCAAATGAAACTGAAACCGTTTTCTTGATTTACCCCAGGCTTTTGCCTTAAAGCAATACTCCGGCGCGACCAAACTTAAC
Source organism: Sardinella fimbriata (assembly GCA_030264415.1). Taxonomy (NCBI): domain Eukaryota; kingdom Metazoa; phylum Chordata; class Actinopteri; order Clupeiformes; family Clupeidae; genus Sardinella; species Sardinella fimbriata. Next base: position 11,448,280 of record JASCQX010000002.1, read on the forward strand.
ATTCCAGTGGAAGCAGTGGTCGAGTGCAAGGACCTGACAAAAA
>JASCQX010000002.1:13057779-13069301 GCA_030264415.1 Sardinella fimbriata
CTCCTTCAAAACATTAAACACTTTTCAAATTGCTTTGCAATATTTGGACTGGCCAGAACGTTAAGCATATTCATCCCTAGTGCTCTGCTGACAAATCTTTCTGGGATAGAAAGCACTCTGTGAGGAGCTCAAATCCATTAAGTGCGTCTCAGGGTTTCAGAGAAACACAAAGCAGAACCTCAGTGCTCAGTGCCTCCCCCACACACCCAAACCAGTCCCTACTGGCGCACTCATGCCTGTGCCGGACATGAGCCCACACCCATCTGGGCCGGATCAGTGCCAGAACTCGCCCGAGTCCACAACAGCGTCAGCTGCTCCCCAGATCCAGCCAAGGCCGAGCTCTGAAGGAGGCGTGGGTCCGACCGAGCTCCCATCTGCTGTGCTGTCAAGCTAATAATGCCCTCTGACCACACTGAGCTCAACCACAAGACACACTTTTCTTGACAAATGTGATTTTAAAACACTATTAGGCAACTCTATGAGTGATATTCTACAACATCCTATTTCAAGAGGAATTGACTTGAACTTCCTTCCTCCATTAAGGCATTTGTGAAAAAAGCTAAAGCCCTGAGGTAATACCATTTGATACATAGAGAGGAGGCATCTCAGTGTTAAAGCATCCTCTAGAAGAATTCGTAAGGTTTTATTTCGATTCTGTACGGTTTTGTTCTATATGGCTTCATGGTTCTATAGGAGAACCGTAGCTCCACTTTAATATACTTCAAGACCCCCTCAGGGAAGTGTTTGCAGTTAACACCTTCAGTGTAGCACTTTCCATTCCTGTGCATAATAATTCAATTTATGCGCTGTGAACACACTTCCCGTTCACACTCATGACATATGTTCATGCCGAGCCCTTTCTGTCTCTGCCGCTTGGAGGAGTGTCAGTGTGGAGAGCTCAAGCTTGCGTCGCCGGAGGAGAGCTTGTCGAGGCTCGAGTGCTGGGAGTGAACGTGGAGATAAGGCTACAGGAGAGGTTTATTTCAGGTCCTCGTGCTCTCAGATGCGTAAGACTCCCGTTATGGGAGATAAGGTCGTGGATTGGTGTGCCGAAGTGACGCAAAATGAAAACGCGCCACAACCGGTTTTACATGGATTCAGTCTGTGGAGATAAGAGTGAAAAAGGACAGAGTGGCGTTTGGGTTACTCATTACTTTACCTCCATCATCAATTATGGCGTTGATGCAGATGGAGTCGTCCTGTGTTGAAGGTGCCGCCGGTCTCTCTGCTGGGCACTTGGCCACGAAGCTGAAACAGCACAAGAGAGGCATCAGGTGCTGAACAATCTGAATACACAATCTCTGACTAGCGTACAGTGTATGCAATCACAAGGATTATTACGTTTGATACACTTTGACTACGTAAAGGAATATTCCACCCAAACATTAAATTAAGTCAGTCTTGGTCACCCCCAGACCTAAAACAGTGAAAAAAACCTGGTTAAAATCCAGGCGTTGTCCTGCTTTGTACTGTCAGTAGCATTTTTTGGCTTTAGCTTAGTGCAGTTGCTGTAAACCAAAGGAGCCACCTAGCATGTAAGCTGGCGCCCTTGGTTTACAGCAACTGCGCTAAGATAAAGCCAAAAAACACTGCTCCCAAAGCAGGTCAACGTTTTAGGTCTGGGGGTGACTGACACTGACTTAATTTCATGTTTGGATGGAATATTCCTTTAAGAGTAATCAAAATGATGGCATCAGATGTCAGCAGATCACAAAATGCATGCCATGACATACCCCAAAAACCACAATTAAAACTGTTGCTGAGGTTCAAAGCCGTACCACTCTGACCCGGCACATTAAGGTGACCTGTGTGCGTCATCTCCACTGAACTTATCATTAAGTTCTTTATCTTAAGGGATGATCACTTACGTGTGAAGTTTCACATACCATATTCTCTCAAATATTAACCATGGTGCACCTTGAATCTCACATTTACTACAGCCCCTAGTTAACATTTAAAAATCTTCTACATTTAGTCCCCACAGGCCTCTCTGAAGATCAATGCATTGGCAACACTGCCAAGTACAAGATATGAAACAACATCAAATGAAAGGTTACAAGATGCTAAACAGAGAAAGAGAGAGAGAAAGAGAAAGAGAGAGAAAGTGAGAGTGGGCGGGAGTGAGAGACTGAAAGACAGAGAGAAAGAAAGGGAATTGGCAGACACCTTTGATGCTAAAACTTCCTTGGGAATAACCAGAAGTCTTTGCATATTTCACATGAGGAGAGGAGATGTAATCAGGAGGATTTTCCAACATCACTTGATCTCAGGCCAAAGATTTCCTCTAGAACTGTGACTACTGTAAGACTCTTGCATACACTCAATACACCCAAATAATGCTAGCTGATATACAGTAAATTGCATTTCATTTTCTGTTTTCACACCTTGCCCAGTTCCTCTGATTTAACATGTGTAGAATAATAAAATTTATTGTGTATACTTGACACAAACTAAACAATAATTTTGTTGTAGTTTACGCTGACTCATGCCATTCACATGACCATGGTCAGTTACACAGAATGTCCTCACCGCACAACTTTTTTAGTCACTTAGTTTGTGTTTCTCCAAAAGTTGAATCCTGGTGGATATTTAACCTAGACCAGTAAATATAGCAGCTTCATACATGAGGTCTTAGTCTACATTTGACTGTTCTGTAGGCTAATTGACAGACAACAGTAAACCATGTTATATCCCTTGAGATTAGAATAGCTTGACTAGCCCCAAATGCAGACATACACTGTAGCAGAACTGCATTTCTATAGGGCTAAAACATATCGGCTATGGTTATAACCTCCAGAGTCGCAGCCTAATTCAATGTCACAGCCTTAAAGGTTGCCCAGTGTGGTTCACTTTTAAGACTGCACAAGAGAAATGAACAGCACCTTAGTCATTTTAGAAGAAGACAGACAGTGAGGTGTATGGCCTTTGGAGTTAATGAGAAAGCGTGAAAAGGGAAAGGTTATTCTGCTCACTGTCAAAGTACATTTTAGCAACAGTATGATAAAAACTCAAGACTGACTTTGCAGAGGGTGAAGCCAAATTTGCCAGGCCTCCACTTCTGTAGACTAACCTACAGGCCTACTGTATCAGGAATGTTTATTGTGGCCTAAACTACAGTAGGCTAAGTGTCTTTAAAAAGTGGTTACTTCCAACAAACAAACAGACATAACGTTAACAAAGGTGGCCTTGGCATAGTTCATGTAGTCAACATCTTGACAACTATTTACATTTGCCCTGCTGTTTGCTGGGTGATGTTAAAAACTGGACAAAGCCCAGTTTAACACATGTGATTTAAAGCAGTCCACAAGGCTCACGCGAAGCGCATGTGCTGCTAAAGGTGGAGGGCAGAAGAAGAGCAAGAGTGGCCAGAGAGAATGTTTAAGCCCAAAGGCAATCGCAACATTTGACCGTGGTCTAACGACCTGCCTTAACTTTTTCACTCGCTTCATCTGGCAAATCTTTTCTGGATACATTTACATTTTGCTAAACTGAATCGTGTGCATTTGTAATTCTCGTAACAATATCGGTGGACCTGCTTAAAAGGCCTACCAACTACCAATCAATCTGTGTGTGAGAAATTGAAATTGTCAAATCAACTGGCGAATTCCTTTGATGAAAATTAGAATACGCGACAAAAAAACACCGACCGATACAATGTAGGCCTATCACTGGTGTAGGTAAGATGTTAGACTGTAAATCAATTCGAAAAAATACTCAGACACCACTCATAACGTTAGCCATTTGCACAGGACGGTTAATGTAATGTAGTACCTTAAAATTGGCGCCTGGATGTCCTTTAGTAAAAACTTTGGATGGGAACCTTGGATGGAACAGGCACCTAAAGAACTCTCCGACTGCTGAAACACTGATTGGCAACATCGTTCGATGGACCTTTTATTTACAAGTGTGGTCCATAACTTTTGTAGACTTCAAACTCTGAACCATACTAATCTCGTTGCATATGACGCTAATGTAGTCACATGGCAGGAAGCGCACGATGTAAACACTGGAAGCATGCAGTTACAGGAGCTGAACAATAAAGGGCGGTTTCAGTTAAAATCACTTGGCATAGTCATACGTCAAGTAGGCCTAAATGTGACTCAAATTTGACATGAATCAACGCAATATACCACTCAATATTTTCACATTAATCATGGGGACCGTTGGTGCCCACACCCTAACTGTAGGTAGTCTGACTCAGGTCGTGTTTCCAGGAATCATTCAAAAACTCTTCTAAGGCTATATCTCCATCTTGTGGTAGCTTGGTGTAATGTCCATGTCCCGTCCAGCTGTTAGCCCTGTGTGCCAGTGCCAGACTTCATTATTTATGTAGCCTACATGCACCGTTAAATGTAATTTCTGATCTTCATAGAATAGACCCAATGAGTTGTAGTATGGTTATTTTATTCATAAATGGTATTTACAGATTTTGAAACGGTGTCTTTACAGATTTTCCAGCGGATCATCAGCATCACAAGTTGCCATAGGCATAGTGTGTTGAGTGATATTAGTGCCAAAAAAAAGAAAAACATCCACAAGTGAGGTCACATGTTTGCACTGCTTTTTCTCCTATGCCTTTTTGTGGGATTCTTCATTTTTGCGAATAGCGACTCCTCAGTCATCTGTTCCTATCAGAGAAGAAAAGAAAGAAATGTTGCCTGTCTCCAAATTCTGTAACAATCAATATAGCAACCAGTTATGTTAAAGGAGGAGTTCGGTGTGAATCAATCCATAGCCCTGTTGTTAAAGGTCACTGAATCCTGTCTGTAGCAAAAAGAAACGAAAAATTTAACTGAATGGGGCATAGCGAAATGAAACTGAAAGTAAGACACTATGCCCCATTCACTCAGTGTTAGCTGCCCGGTTCATTATTCGGTCTGTGTTGTATCAAATATTTTCGTTCTTTTTCCTATGAACAGCATTCAGTGACCTTGAACAACAGAGCTATGGATTGATTCACACCGAACTTCTCCTTTAAATGAAAGGCCTATTTGGAGATGGGTCTATGGATTTCAGACATTATCTGGGTAAAAACTATTTAGTTGACAAAAAAAAACTATGTAATTTTAGGGGCTTTTCTTTAAGTTTGAAGTGTCAAAGAAAACACATGTAGTGTAAGTCTACACTTTTTTGGGCTAGCCCTTTGGGGGCCTGTAGGCTAATTGATAATTATTAGAAATAAGACAACAAGAGCTGTGACTTCTGACTCACCATCAGCAATCTGTGTTTCATCGGCTGGTGGCAGACACTTAGCTATTAGCATCACCAGTGGCCCCACTACAATGCAGATTGCAATACACAGGAACGCTATCAGCCACAGGTTCCTTGACAGCGGTTTGCCTGCATCACAGGGAAAGATGAAGGTCAATAATAGCAAACATCATGCGTAAACACTTGGACTCCAAACTACTTACAATTGCACTATTGGAAGAATTAGTCAATATCAGCTATCACAAACAGAAGCTGATGTTTACTGAGCAGAGGTTTAGGTGTCCCAGACCTTTGTTTGCCATGGAGTTGAGCTGCCCAACTGTAGTTGGCCTACACAGGACTAGGACATGCTGGAGGGTGGCGTCGGGTATTGTTTTTGATGATGATGATGATGAAGAGGAGGAGGAGGAGGAGGAAGATGGTGACGTGGCTACATCAATTGATGAAGACAGGGATATATTTCTTAATGTGGTAGCTGATATGTTTGATGAAGGCAGGGGTATATTTGTTGATGGGGTTGTTGATACGTTGGATGATGACGGCAGGGGTATGTCTGTGGGTGGTGACGTCGTTGGTGATTGTGCAGGTAGGGTGGCTCCTGTGGAAGTGATAGCAGAACAGCAGTAGCCTATGTGTTAATCATTCACAAAGACGTTTCTTCAGCTTCTTATTGTCAAACACACCACATTCTTAGCACGTCAAACATAGGCTATATCTCTCAAGGTACTGTCAACAACTTGATGAACTTGGTGACATTTGCGCTGAACCGCCAATCAAATTAAAGCCCTGGTCCTGAAGCACCATGCTGATTGGCTTGACTGGAGGCACTTGGTCACTCTCCAACGTAAAGAGACACTTACAGAGACAGGACTGTTTGATGCAGAGAGTCTAAGCAGAAAACACACTGAGGACCATAAGAAGCCTTGAACTATTTGCAATTTCAGTCATCCCTTTTTGAATACTATTTGAACCAGTGTGAATGTGTGTGTGTGTGCGTGTGTGTGTGTGTGTGTGTGTGTGTGTGTGTGTGTTCAATATACTGTAGGAGTTTTTATTTACAATAGTTGTGCAATTTTAGATGAAAACATTCCCCCTATAAATAAGGTAAATTGATCCAAGACCCATCTTTGAAATGCCTGGCGCCTGCCCAAGGACATTCCAGCTTGTGCAGCGCTAACTGGCTACACCAATTAAACACACATGTCATGTTATTATGTGGTTAGCGCAGGCACTCAAAACTCCTCCCCATTTTCAACATTCCAATGCGTACATACAAACCACCAATGACAGTTAGAGACCTCAGAATCCATACGTTAAGGACTTTATTTACACCTTAAGTCAGAAATACTTGTGATATATTTATTATGATCAGTACATATGACCAAGCTTACTGTACATCTGTCATGAAACTGCAAACATTTGATGAATTCAACTCAAACGTACCCATAAGACTGAGTAACAGTCAAATCGATTTCATATATCTCTTATTTGCCCATATTTCTGCCACAAAATAAAAGGTAAACAACCTTTCCGAGGCTTGCCAATGCCAGCCACAACAGTCAGTAGTGAAGCTGCTCCATTTACTCCAAGCTCTGTCTTGAAATCACTTTTGCCATTTTAAAACTTTTTTAATGTATTAAAAGCAAACATTTTGCAGTGCAGGGTCTATTAACATAAATTTCTTTGCATGTTTATGACATTGAGTCTGGACGCTTTGCACTTGAAGTCATAGCTTGGATGTTAGAAGAAGATGCACACTGTAATCCACATGCAGCAGCAGGTCCTTACCTTGTGGGAGTCTTGTGGAAATCTGCAACAGCAACACAGGCAATAGGAACACTGTCGCCATGACGCAGGAGGCAAACAACTAGAAACGGGGCAAATGGCGCTACCAGACAGTCCCCATCCTCACTGAGGACTGATGAAGACAGGGGTGTGGCCTGAGCCCAGCCACAGAAAAGCCAAAAGCTTCTGAACTCTCACATGGGCTGCCAAATACTTTCAAACACAACAGTCAACTATAGTGAAATAACTCTTGAAACTACTGTGATCTCAAGAGATCTGCGATCCATTTGTGTCTCAGGGATTTTTGTGAGAGCAGCCGTGGAAATGGATAAGATCATTGGACACTGAAGTGCCCTTTCACAGGTGGGGGTCTTCATAACAAGTGATGTGACTGTATGACTGATCACTATGACAGTGACATACAGTATGTCTGTGTATCACACAGTGATGTGTGACTGTCTGTGCTTGATCTGAGTACTGGTCTGGCCTACACAAGACTTTTACAGACAGATTTGTTTACAATTTAGCATACAAATAAAATACATATAGCCTAAATGACAAATAGAGAAAGAGAAAGAACATATAAATCGTTTATCATTTATTGTAAGTATTTTGGTCTCATAAACATTTTACACACGGTATTTCAAGGTCATTATTCATTCATTTGTGTCGTTCAGATGTCTGTGCTGACTTCTTCATTTGGGAGGGTACTGTGCAAAGGGAGATTCTTCATTCATGTTGCTCTAGAAAAAGAAAGAGAGATGGAGAGATCGAGAGGAATTTGAGACACCGAGCAGCAGGCAGTAGAGTGAAAAGTGAAAGTCTGTGAATAATCTCCATGCAGATTAGATCTAACGCTGATGGTCTGCATGAAGGGCCTAGAAAGGCATATCTACGGCCATCAACATTGCATAACATTTTAATTTTAACCATACTGTAGGGATGAACTTCAATGTAAAACAGCCTCACCCACCATCGGTACTTCATCCAGCCTCTCGAACTTGGCAGAACCAGTGGTGATGCCTTTAGCTATCCCAACAATCAGCAGCAGACCCAGAATGATGACAAAGATGGACAGCACCGCTATCAACCCAGGGCTCTTCGACAGATCCTTTACTGAGCTAACAACATGAGCTAAACAACAAACACAAACAACAAACACTTAACATTCAGGGTAAACAAGTACTGTAATGAAGAAAAGCCCTTGTCATCAAAGCACTGAATAATGAGAGACTCTGCTGACAGTGGCCTGAGAAGAGGAAGTAATGATCACCGACCTCCGATTGTGGTTGAGTTGGTTGGTTGATGTGTGAGGGTTATGCTGGTGGCTGTGACGTTCTGATGGGGCGTTGGCTGTTGGGTAGTGCTGTTGGCATTTTCACTGGTTGCATCACCAGTGGCATTCATAGAGGGTATAGTTCCATTGGCTGCAGTTCCATTTTGTGTAGGCCTATTGCTCACTTGAGTAGATGCTGTATTGTTAGCTTGTGTAGGTGTTGTAGTATTGACAGTATTAGCAGATGTGCTTGTAGGCCGCACTGTCTGGGTTGGTTCTTCTCCTGCGATTTTATTTGGTGATGTAGATCCTGTAGTCACATGGTGCGTTGTTGTTGCTTTTAGAGGTGAGCCACTACTATGTGTTGCTGTAGTTGGTGCTGCTGATGAAGGTGGTGCTGATGGTCTGGGTGATGGCGTGGTTGCTGTTGTAACTGGCGACGTCAGAGTAGAGGCTATTGACGAAGGTTTACCTGTAATGGAGATAACAGCAGCCTATCACAAAAGTGTAACTTCACTGGCTGCTTTTCAACAATGATTGAAAATGACTGCACTTTCATCACACTCCTGCACTTCTATCTCCTGCCAAATTCCTGTTAGCAATTGTCTCACTCCTAGTAAGGTTTTTAATTGTGTTGTGGCTTGGCTGTTAATCCTCTTTTTGTAAGGCACTTTAGCGTCTGCTAAATGCATAAATGTAAATATGGTAAGTGACAATCAGGCTAGTGCTCCCTAGTGCTTCTGCTCAGTATCGCATTCTGCTACAGCACATCGTCATGTAACTATCCAATGTCTCCACTGTCGAAGGACTCTACAGACCAATCAGTGAGCAGAGCGAGAGCTGAACCAAACAGGTGAGAATGGTAGAGGGTATTGCAGTTTACAGGAAGTTAATGTTTGCTTATCAAGCCATATTCTTTGCACAAGGTGAAACAATGTGAAAGAGTCTGGTTCATGAGGCTTGTCACTGAAAGGGAAGTCAGTTCAATCGCCCACTAGTAGAAAAAATGTGGGTGGGGGGAAGTGGTTGAACATCACTCTCACGCAGTGTCCACCTTATGCCTAATGTACTAATGAGGAAGATGCCGCTTCCCAACATCTCTCTAAGGCAGGGGTGGGCAAATTAAAGCCCGGGGGCCACATGCGGCACTCTGCTCTCTGTTTCATGCGGCCCGCCATGAAGTAAAAAAAAAAAAAATTGAATGTGGCCTAATATTATACATCCATCACACAGCATGGTTTCAGAACTGATGTGCCATGTTTGTTAATAGCGTTATCAGTGTACTTTTGGGTACACTGAATGAATAAATTAATTTTTTTTGTAAGGTAACCACACTTTTTCATTGCTTTATCAAAGCATATAAGCTAACCAGTCTTAAAGGAATTATCTAGAGTTAATCAACCTGTAACCCTGTTGTCTGAGGCTGCCGAGAGTTGTCGATAGGTATCACAATGACAGCAGTAGGTACAACGTAGACCGAATTCGCGAACTGGCTGCTAATGTTAATAGATTGGGGCATGTCAACACGAAACTGACATACCCTAATTAGTTAGCGTCCGTTACCGTTTCGCTATTTGGTCTACCGTGCATGAAAATCTGTCGACTACTACCTTTCGACTAGCCTGGGAATACCCATGCTGCTTTGTGCACTCGTTCCGAACTGCACGGCAACCTGGAGACCATTGCCGAAATTTCCGGATGGATTTGGGAACCAATCACAGAACGGGAAGAGACGGCAAGGCGATGCATGAAATATTGGACAAATGGAACCACAAGCCCCCTTCGAAAAAATGTATAGGTGATTCCCAGACTAGATCTCACATGGAAAAAATAATTGCCCACCCCTGCTCTAGGGGCTCCCCAGATCTTTTTCTAGATCTTTTTGCTAGTCCTATAGTCGTAGTCTAAACAGCTCTCGAGGTGCTCAGGGATCAAAATTGCATATAAACTTACCTCTACTTTATTTTTTTACAGTAATACTTTAAACCAGCCCTGCCCAGGCCTTGACCTTAGTGTGTCATAGAATAAGTTAAAACTTCAGGCCCTGCCTGTGTGATGAAATACTCATTTGTCTTTCACCAATAAACAGCACCATAATTAATGAGGCCTCTTTTATCTAGTGAAATATGTACATCATGCTGCTTCTCTCACATTGAAAGGTGGGGTGGCCATTCTTTGCAAAAGCAGGTGATGCATGGGAGCTTTCTTGCAAATGTACCGAATGTGTTCACCACAGTCAGTGTAATTTCAGTTCTGCCTTGGCAAACATGTCCTAGATATACTTACCACACCACACAAACGTACCCTGGGCCTCTCTATGCGTCGCTTCACATGCATGTATTACATGCAAACCTTAGGTTCTGCATGGGAATGTACCTATTGTTGAAATATTCCATATTTGACAGTCTAAATGGTCGTTTACAACAGCCCCCCTTCCCCTCGCCCAACCACACACACACACACACACACACACACACACACACATTAAGTAAAGAATCAGCTGACTAACAATTTCACTACAAGTGTTAGTATAGTTATTTCTACAGTACATATGTGTATGTACTGTATGTGACAATAAAAACTCCTTGGTCCTTGAGATATTTCCTCCTATACTGTGCTTGCTTGAAATGTAAAACTGTTTGCTTCACAATGGATTATGATTGAGCGAAGTGTCTACAGTTATAATGATGGGTGTGTTACACTGGCCACTGTCAACAAAGCAAAAGGCATGCTTTGTTTGTTTGGGTCCCAGTCATTTGTGTGGCACAAACTGTGCCAACATGCCCTACCACAAAGACACAAAATAAAGTGAAATACACACACACACACACAACTTCTGTTCCTCTCTTATAGTTGCAGGTGTTGAGACAGTATAGTCACTGCATACACCATCACTGTGGGGTTGTCTTTAAACCAAAGGCTTTTTTTCTCTGTCTCCGAAGCAGACAATTCCATCTTGACATTTCACATGTACACCTCCCAACTATCTGGAGACATTCACAGCCTGTGTGCACTCACAACTTTATGATATTGACACAGGGCATTTATGTGGAACTGTTTTGCATCTGTAAGCGTGGCTCAGGTGTTGGTGGAAGAGTCAGTTAGTCCATGTTAAACACATAGTCTTACCTTGTGAGAGTCCGGAGTAAAGGAGAAAGAGCAGCACATTGATGGGGAACCTTCTGGCCATTGTGCAGGAGCCAAATGACAGGAAACAGTAGCAGCTTGAGATCTCAGCACAATCTCTCTC
>JASCQX010000002.1:13942986-13955076 GCA_030264415.1 Sardinella fimbriata
TGTGTGTGTGTGTGTGTGTGTGTGTGTGTGTGTGTGTGTGTGTGTGTGTGTGTGTGTGTGTGTGTATGCGTGTGTGTAAATCTCTTTTACATAAAAATCGAATTATTCATTAAGACATAAATTAGATTTTGACACAAACATGGAAGCCCCCCTCCTCTCAGCCTCTCTTTCTCCCTTTCACATCTTTTTTTCTTTAAAACGATGAAATGGAGAGTAGGCAATGCAGCTGCTATTCAGATGAACGAGATAATTGCCAATGAAAAGTCACTGCGTGGCATTATGTTGTCTGCGGGATCATTGTTCCTTTTTCCCATCGCTGTTGAAGACTATATTGAAGACCCGAGTGTTTCTTTTCAGTTTTTGGTATTCACGATGTGTTGCCTGGTAACTAATAAAGGGGGGAAATCGCCCACTGTATTAGCCAAGATGGGCCGCAGGCCGGCCCCATGCACCACAATGCAACTTTTGTAAAAGGGCGTTGATACAAGTTAATGACGCTCATTTTACAAAGCCTTAATGGACTTCTCCACGCTTTAATATGGCATGGGATGGAACGCAAAGAAGGGAAAGATGCTTTGGCTCAGCACCTTTGCAAGTTGATGTTGTGTGTTTTGTTCTTCAAAGTGACAGAAAGCCATAGTCCCCCCCCCCCCTCTTTCTTCCTCTGTCTCTTTGAAGAAACCACAATTTAATTCTACCCTCTCAAAGTCCTTGCCGACTTTGAGGTCTGACAACAGTGATGGATAGTGAACAATTTGATCCACATTTATTGAATGGGCGCTATTTCAACTGCCCAATCAAAACAATATAATTAGACTGCGTCAATAGAGCACTTTCTATACCTTGGTCAAACTGAGACATGCCAAAGGAAGTGCAAGGGTATATAGGCCTACTGAAAGCCCAAAAATCCATGCATTTTCATTATATTTTTCTTGGCTAAAGAGGGCTTACGCTGGCAGTTTACACTTTTGCAACGTTCCCATTTGTTGCACTTGCTTTTTAACCGGAGCGGACAAAGCAGCAGCCCTGCCCCTCCGAGCAGAATAAAAGGAATCAGAGGATTTTCCCTTAAATGGACTAATTTTCCCCTTGAATTATGAAAGTGATGGCTAGGTAACAGCCTGTGCTCTGTACCCGACGCCTTAATTCCTTCTAAACCCTTCCACGTGGCTCGACTAGTCCTGGCAATTAGGGCTCATTATAGGCTCATAAAGGTTCTCATTTGTGGGATTACTTAATAGACAATGAAATTTTATCGCTCAGAATTATGGAAAAAAATAATATTGGAACTGGGACGGTGTGATGTGGGCGCGCGCCGCATATCATTCCGCCTGGTTTGTTGGTTTGAGCTCTCTCTCTCTCTCTCGCTCTCTCTCTGTCTCCTCGTTTGAAATCATTCTCCGTACCATAACAACCTTGCGCGCCTCCCGTGTCATACGCTGGATTCCCTTTATTACAGCAATTACAGGCAGCGTGACAGATGCGTTTGTTTTTGCACCTATTTAGCTTAGTTTAAAGTCATATTCCATCGCGTTTAATAATAAAAACAGCCTAAGATGATGATGAAATTAAACGTGTAACAGTATAAGCACCTACCAGCGGTGTCCAAAAGTCAAATGAGAAAACACTGATATCAAAATGTCGTAGCTTAAGCTCTGTGTCTTCATGTCACTTTGTGAGACCGGTAATGGAAAAGTCATAGATATATCTGACATGCTGTCATTAATCTTGTGGGTTGTTCAGCTACCGGACTACTGGGCTAGAAAAGGCCGAGGGTTTGGCCCGTGGAATTGGGCCTTTGGAAAAGATTGTTTGAATAATATGGTGATATTGTCTGTGCGTTTAGCAAAGCGGCTAAAGCACATAGACCTATAAAACATTAGGAAGTTAAAAGGGCACCCTAACAACCTGCTCTGTCTGGATATAAGAGGCGTTACCTCACAGATGAAAGTGGAAGCCAGCCCTGCTGCCCCGGTTGGAGATCAAACTCGCTAATTATTGTCACAAGATGAAGGATTAACGCATTTCTGAAATAGCTGCCTGTTTACCCGGCAGAAACCTCTACAATAAACACTTTCTAATTGAATCCTAATCACTATCAAATAGCCAGCACCCAGACTCGGCAGCAATTCATAAATCTTTAATTGGCAAACCTGAATCTTGACCAAACAGACATGGGGAGGGAAGGGGGGGGTGGGGTGGGATTCATGGCAGTCGTATGGCAACTTGATTCGCAACTTGAAATCGCATTTTCACAGTTCTTGAAGAATAATCGAACATAGAGCCTAAAAGAAGACTTCAAATTTCAGTAGGCTATTTGGTGAAATGTATGATTGATACAGAACGATTATCTGATCACAGAGTGTCTTGCAACGAGATTAACACACGACAGTCCAAGTATATAGATAGGCTATAGTTAAAATTGATAGGCCTGAATATTGCTTGGCATACTGCACTATGTTGGCATAATGTGAGGAGTGTGTAAATATTAATAACAATAACTGCAATAGTTGAAAATAAATACAACTTGTGAAATGTGCAAAAAGTTCAATAAAGAGTTCATTTCTGTAAAGGAGAGGATAAAATACGGTTTCCTGGACATTTAACTACTAAAGAGAGAGAAAGAGATCAGAGAAAAATCAGAGAAAGTCCTATGCACCATTAATGAATAGTTTATAATATTATATAAAGGTTATATGTTTCAGTTTATATGCTATAATTGTCTTCCTGAAAATGTAAAGCAGAACTTGTATGATATCAACAGCCCAGCCCATCATATTTATCTTACATATAATTGCTCCTTGTTTCATCATCTTGATTTAAAAGGCATATTATAGAGGAAGCAGACTTGCACCAAATATGGAGCAGTGTCATAGCAGGTGCAAACTGACACGCACGTCCAATTCTGAATTTAATGGAGTTTTCATGACATGCGTCCATTAATAATAACGTTGTACAACTGGTTTTGTATAAAGAAAGGGCATCTAGGACTCTATCTTGAGTAAATGAGCAAGTTTTGATTGGTAGCTCTCGGGGGCATCACGTGGCTCGGGTCACCGCCAGTACTAAAGCCCCCGTAGTCTGGTGCGCACGTGGGTGACGTTTGGGGCTGGGCCTCTCCAGGGTCTCTTTTGTTGGACCATCAAACTTAAGCACCTTGCAATCTCCCAAGGGCTCCAGAGTTGATCATAGCTTTCGACCAAGCGCAGAACGCCCCGGATAACGCAGACAGCCGCTAAGCGCAACTGGCAACTAACAACCATGTCGAGATCCTTCTATGTGGACTCTTTGATCATTAAGGACACTGTGCGACCCGCACCTTTGAGCGAGCATGCAGGACAGGACTTCCTCATCCCCATCAGCGTTCACTCTCCGAGTATGATGGGCGTAACGGCGCCTATGTGCCCGTCTCGGAAGAGCGGCACATTTTGCGTTTGTCCACTATGCGTAACCTCGCACATCCACTCCACCCGGGGAGGCATTCCACTGCTTAAGGGTCAATTCCCCGGGGGAGAAGCTCAGTACTGCCAGAGGGTCGCACACCAACAGAGTCCTGCACTGGCCCACCCAGGACACGCACCTGTCTGCACGCCCACCACGTACAGCGTCACCGACCCGCGGAGATACCACTGCCTCTCACTAGGTAAGAAGATCATTACACCTGTTTTGGCTTCAAGCGAAAATAATGTTTTAGCTGCTTGTTATTAATGTGTAGCAGTAAATATAGACACATAAAACAAAAGAGGCTGGAAAGCTGCTGTTTAGCGAGATAAACACGTTCAAATAATGTTTCCTATACCTTGTTAGATGGTTTATTATCCGTGCGTAAAATTCGAATCTTCACATTCCACGAGATCAATCTTCGGCAATCTTAGACAATCTTGGCAATTTAAATGTGTATCTAAATGTTGTGACACTTTTCCTTCACAGGCGCCTCTGAAAATGCACATATCCAGAACGGCAAGAGGATGCGCACAGCATTCACAAGCACACAACTTCTGGAACTAGAGAGGGAGTTCTCATCCAACATGTACCTTTCGCGACTGCGGCGAATCGAAATCGCCACATACTTGAACCTTTCTGAAAAACAGGTGAAGATCTGGTTTCAGAACCGCCGCGTAAAGCACAAAAAGGAGGGCAAAGGCACGCAGAGGAGCTTGCACGCCGGATGTAAGTGCGCGGGCGGCCACGCTCACTACCCGAGGTCAGAGGATGAGGAGTCGTTATCGCCAGCATCAGCAACAGAGGAAAAGGAGATTTCACCCATCTGAAGGTGAAAAAAATGACGACAGACTTTTACGCTTTCATTAGCACTTAGTGTGGATCCTCCAAATCCTCTATGAACGGACACTTTTTCACTCAAAAGTTCCTGAAAAAAGTTACCACTGGGTCGTTTGTATACCTGCAGCCGAGTGACATACTTTGTTACATTCTCCGAGGTCGCCACTGGTGTTAGGCCCATCAGAGGGAAAACTGTGAATACGTGTTTATTTTAAACATATTGTGATATATCAAACTGGCCTAATAATATACTCAAATATTCCCAGTGTTTACACCCCAACTACAGATAGTCTAATGTGTATCCAACTACTTGATGTTCCACCAGCAGACAGGCAGTGCATCCCTCATTGTGTAAATACATAGAGCAGTGATCCAAACTGTGCTGTATAGATAACTGAACGACTGTGAGTATTTTGGCTGAAGTTGATGTTGTATGTAAAATGTGTATATTTGTATTTATTTAAATAAAATGCTTCCAAACTGTCGAACGATCTTCCACATTGCACTTTTTAAAAGTCCCTTATTTCTGTCACGTAAAACTGTCTTTTTTTATTATTAATTTTTATACAGCAAGGCATGTCTTCCTCGCCTTTATCTAGCTTTGCAAGCAGAATTTTGTTCTTGTTTTCTTTTGCCAACATCATTGAAATTCAAGTCCATTGAATATTCAGGCCTTACTGGCTTACTATTCTCAAACTCACCCACATGTTCCGCATCAGATCTTTATTTAAGGGATTAAAACAAAACATATCTATTTGTTAATAATTTATTAATAAACTAAGGTTACATGTACAGGAGTGCGAGGATAGAGATAAATTACTTCTTGACAATTTCCATCTGTTTTCAAGTGGGGGTTGGCACTGCCCATGGCATCGAGCGGTGAGAGCGAAGAGCGAGTCTGCACCATCATTGTGTCCGCTTGTGAGGAGGTGACAGCTTGATAAAGGATTCAGAAGCCAGGGGAGGACGTACCCTCGTTAATGAACTCTGCTACTAGTTTAAAACTTTCACACTTGCTTTTTCCCCTCCTTCCATTTCTCTCTTGCAAGATCTTCTATTGCCTGTTAGCTCCATTCAAGATGAGAAAGGATTAGAAAATCGGCCTTTAGCATCGCCAATTTAACAACTTGGCTCACTGGAGATGCCAGCCTGCAGGTTCCACTTGTTTTTGCAAAAACCAACCTGTAGACTGTAGTGCAAAAATATGGTTCCTTCACATTTTTCTACCCCTGTCTATGAAAATTACTTTGAGCGCATTAACATCCCGTGACGTACACCAGGATTTAAGTGTTGTTGTCCAATAAACTTACATCATACCATCCTATTATTCACGTATGTTCGTAAATGTAAATAAAATATTTGACTGACATCAAAATTAGGTTTTATCTGTAACTGTCTCCATGCTTCTAAATCTTTTTTTTTTGTTTAGAGATTAAAAATAATTCAAGATGTAGACTAATACTAATGCAAAGGTAGTCGACTTGAATTTAGATGTAGGCGTACATGATTTGTTGTAAAAATGTTACAATCCTGTATTAAACTCGCACAAAAAGGTTTTAAAAAACTAAGTATAGAATGCAGTCCTGTAAGACAATATTTTTTTGTAGGTGTTTAAAGAGATCTTTGTGCTCTGTGTGTTACGTTAACCCAAAAGGAGTTTAATTGCAGTTTCTGTCCCACAAGGACTGATTATGTAGCAATTCCTTCAAAACCACAGAAAAAGGCTATATAGAGTTGGGCAAAGGCTGTGACAGGTTAGATTGTCCTGCCTGAGACACGCATTTAACTGGCGGACCCCCGACGGCTGCAGCCTTCCAGGCCTTTCAGCAAACCGCTCCAGGGTTCCTCGGTGCGCCACAGACCGATTTAGTCACTGTTTCATTAAGCCCTATTTGAACCTTTCAACTTCTGCTAAATTGAAGGGGCAAGCTGAAAATGAAGGGATTACATAGGAGGGGCGATAGGAAATTAGCAAACGGTTAATTTAACTCGTTTTCCATCCGAGTTTGGGATACATTCCTAATTGAGAAGGGAAGCAGGTGAGGTTTTGGTCCCACGCAGGCCCATTCAGCGCCACAATAAACGGACCCTATTCACGTTCTGCTGGCGATCATATATTATCGAGGGAAAGCCACCTAATGAATATATATTGAATTTCTTATTAATCGAATTAGAACGCACCCCCTCGCAGGTGTGAGAGTGAATGACTGCGGCGGACAATGGGAGTTTACAGCATTTTGGCGAATGCCTTTTCAAATCGACCTGGTCTGACCTCGAACTGTCACTTATATAGGGCCTGTTTAGGTGATCTTGCTTAGTTAGGCAGTGGACTCATGTGAACGCCAAGCTAGGACTACTACAAATACTATTATTACTACTAGGGCCTGCTACTACCACTACTACTACTACTACTACCACTGCTACTACTACTACTACTACTACTACTACTACTACTACTAATAATAATAATAATAATAATAATAATAATAGTAGGCTAATAATAACAAACATATGAATAGGCCTAACTCGACAGTCATTTCAGAAATTTCAGATGTTTTAAATTTATATATCCTATTTTTCTCTCCATAGGCCTTTTTCTATGAACACATAAGAGGAGTTGCCAAACAACACTATAGCCTATGCATAAAATGGTTTTTACATGGGCTGTTTATTGTGTGTTTGGGGGATTATAATTAAACTGCGCAATGGAATAGGGTGAGGAATAGTCAAAAACGGTCTAAACATTCTCAAAGAATTCTCTTGCATGACTCTACTGAACTAAACTGTGCAGACTCGTTTTAAAACGTACAACTGTATGTTCATATGATGCGAAGACATGTCCGGTGCTATATAAGACCCGTAATGATCCCCTATGACTAAAAGCATCCCTTGGCCTGTTGAGCTTCATATGTCCATTTATGTCCATTCTTTCCACTCAACAGGCCATCCAAACACGCACACACACACACACACACACACACACACACACACACACACACACCTCTTAAATCTCTTTTCATGTAATTTACGTTTTTAAACACCCTCTCAACTCATCGTTAAATGTGACCGTGCATGGCATTTCCAGCACTTTTTGTGCAAGGAAAATGTGGGATAACTAGACATGGCCCTCTCGAGCAACTTTTGAAGAGTAACCGACTCTAACGACTAGATATTGAACAGGTACAATCTAGACGGACTCACTTCTCCAAAGACAGTGCCCTATTCAAATCAAACAATTACGCCCAAGAAAGGACAATTAATAAGAGTTCTTTTCAAACCGGTGCAGCTGCCGAGTCGCTGGGAGGAGAAGGAGGAAACTTCAGGATGAATGCCCCCTGGAACCCGTTTTGTCTTTGGTGGTGGAGACCTCCACTTATTTAGAGCGTGAATCTGCAAGTACAATGATGAACTGGGCGCTTAATGTGACACTCCTCTTATATGGAGCCGTGAGCTTTTTTTTTTTTTTGGAGAGCTGCTGAATCTTTTGGGAATGGCAAAACCAGTGGCACTGCGAAAGCCATACTAAACTAAACTCCACCAGAGTTGGCCAAACTCAAATTCTGGACACGTGTCCCATCAAAGCTGTCTTTGGTGACTTAATTTAGTGGGAACTCGGTCACCAAACAATATGTCCAGCGCGCTTTTGTCGCGCTCTTCAGAATGGGCCCATTCTAATACTTGTCAGCCACTTTATAAAGGCATTCTTTTGTTGCGCCCAGAGCGTGCCTCCTATATCATCAAGCAGGTTTTATGTTGCAACTAAATTAATATGTATAGCTGCTCTAATAAAAAGCAGAAAGTCTGAATAGGGCAATGCTTTGTCACATTATGCTGCACTAGATTATGACTAACTTACAATTCACGAATATGTGGCTGAGGAATCATTTTGGTAAATCATTTGATAATAATTAATTCCATTATTCCATTACAAGTTAAACTAAGAATACAAAAAAGTTAAGCAAAACTTGTGCATGGAGTACACTTTGTATTGTCCTGTGAGTTACAAAAGAATAAAGTAGGCTACATAAAAATCAGTAATGAAGGACAGAATGAAATAGAAAAGAAATACTATCAGTTAATCTTTTAACAACCGATCAATAGCCTACTTGAAGGGCACTGATAGGCTTTCTTTACCTGGCCGTTTGCGTGACAGCTCTGTATATATACACCGGCAATCAATCTTATGCCACTTTAGTTGACAGTTTTGATAACAGCTGGCGACTGAAGTACACTTAGCACTGCCGAAGAAGAAAAAGCTGAGAAGTCAACATCTACATAAAACAAGAAATAGCCAACAGTACTTCTCACAAGCCTGGCCATATCATGGCAATAGAAAACAAACGATGACGTCGTGCTGTACTACATGATGAAAGTGGCTCTTTCCAACTATGAAAAATATCCTTGACATACAAAGATCATAAATAATTAGCCTATTATGCGTGGTGCGTCGACCACGTGACTGCATCCAGGTGAACCACGGGCGGGCAGGTGCTATCGAGTTTGTGCTCAGGGGTTGGGCACACAGTTCAGCGTTCGTATGGACGAAGTCAAGGGCTACATGAATTTACAGCATGGACACCCTGGATATTTATTACGGCGATAGCTTTTCATCACAGACACCTGAGGAATACCCGCAAAACCCACCCGCCTGTCGCTATTCTCGCAACAGTGAGCAGGTGCCTTTGCCCTTGTCCGCATATGCCCCATTCGAGGACAGAGGGAAAGGAGACTTGGTGCCCTACGACCTGCCACCTTGCCAACATACCTTTCCCGAGCAAACACACACCCATGGGTACCTGGCAGAGAAGGAGAGGGCTGTGGATGAGTACCAGCAGATCCCTCGGCAAGATCAGCCGACCGAACCCGGTGGACAGTTCGCTTATCCGTGGATGAGGACGTCCAGGTCACATCCACACCATTCACCTGTACAAGGTGAGCTGACAGTCAGTCTGATACTGAATATTCAGTCAGTTACCATGTAACATCATCCAGGTGATCTCTGCTTCTAGAAGTGTCAGAGGCCCTTGGCAAAATTTGTGAATGCAAGACCCACTTCGTGTGTGTCCTAGGCTAATAATTAAGACCAATGTTTATTTTTATTCAGGAGGATACCCTGATGACCCTGACGAACACAAACGAAGCCGAACCGCCTACAGTCGTGCTCAGCTTTTGGAACTAGAAAAGGAGTTCCTTTTCAATAAATACATCTCGCGACCCCGCAGATACGAACTGGCTACCACACTAAACCTCACAGAGCGACACATCAAAATTTGGTTCCAGAACCGGCGGATGAAATGGAAAAAGGAAGAAACAAAGAAGCGAGACCCGGAAACCAGGGCTCCAGACCAGAAGGAGGAACAAACTGCATCTTGCTGAATTTAAAGTTTAAACATCAGGCACTGGAGTTGTAGGACCATGGAATAATGACACAATGGGACAGTAATTTAAATATCGCTACAATGCAGGTCTGTGGGGTTAAAGTAATTTGTTTACAAGTTTAAATATGGTGGCAAATATTAATATGTAGCCTACATAATGAAGTCTAATGCAGGTGTTTCCAACAAGTGCTCCTTGGCCCACTGGTTGTTAATGTAGTTTCAGTTTCATCATAATTTCTT
This sequence comes from Sardinella fimbriata, assembly GCA_030264415.1. Classification (NCBI taxonomy): domain Eukaryota; kingdom Metazoa; phylum Chordata; class Actinopteri; order Clupeiformes; family Clupeidae; genus Sardinella; species Sardinella fimbriata. The sequence continues at coordinate 13,952,886 of JASCQX010000002.1, forward strand.
CTGTGAGGATCCTCAGGTCGTTTCTCAGAATGGTGATCTCTAATTCACAAAGTTGAAAGCTGATGTAGCCTATTGCTTAACTGAATTAGGCTATAAAATTATCAAAAGCATAGTGAATGATGGTGCCCTATATCGCCTAGGGTTATTTTTTATGTAGTAAGGGCCCATGAAATAACCATTTTGAGATGGTTATTGAAGCATGTTTACAGAAAAACCTTAAGCTTGACCTGGACTCCTCAGCTTTTTCAGTTTAGGCTAATTTTTAATGATTATGGACAGCAATTTGGTAATACATGTGATAGCCTATAGGCTATTATTGGCCTAGGCTACATGGTCATCAATGAGCCATTTCACTCAATCACTTGTAGGGTCAACTAGTTTGAAATGGTTAAACAGCGAGGTTATTGACCTCTGTTGTTGGGTAGGCCTATGAGTTCCTTGGTGTAAGGCATTAGTCCTTTTTCCTTACGAATCAATAAAGGTAGCCTAGGCTACATTCGTGTTTATGAAAGAAAAAAAAATATTTTCTAATGATAGCCAAAGACCAATCATTGCAATAGCCTACGTGTCCACATCGCCAATCCACTAAGCAAGCCTCGGCCCAACCCAGCTCTATGCTTACGGAGATGACGAAAATCCACACAGGGAGACAATTTCAGCGGACACGTCTTTAATATTTTTCGAAGGACAGTCCATAAATGGGAAAACATTGGAAGTCCACGTCTTCATTCCTTCGCACGCATAGGCTACACACAATTGTGTGAGGCATGACGAGGGCTTCTATAAACTATTTATTCAATGGGTGTAGGTGAGCCACTAGGACAACAGAGTAACAATTGAGATTCACATCAATTCATTAAACAAAGAATTTCGGTTTCGGTAGCCTATAGGCCTAGGGATCAATTTGCAAAGACATTGTAAGATAGGCCTAGGTGCATATAGAATTTATGGTATCTAGGCTACGGGTCCAAATGCATTAGTGTGGACCCATAGGCCTATCTACATGCCAGGCTTTGAATACGAGGGAAAGGAGATGGCAGCTATCCAACAACGGTATGACTTTTGCCCCCAACTAGGATTTGTGCAAACAATGAAATCACCCTTCTCACCTACGCTGAAGTTGTGCAAATCCTTGTCGCATGGCAACACGTCAACAGGAAATCAACACAACCCGGAGTTGTTCTTTTGGTCTGGCATGGTCAAATTCATCAAATATCCAACGAGATGGTAGCCTAAGTTGAATAAGATGATAAAACTGGGATTGCATAAGGAGACAAAAAAAATCTGGAATGTTCCCGGGCCTTTGGTTTTGGAAGCCAATAAAAGGTTTCTAAATGGTGTGTGGCCTAAGGACGACAGGCTCGAGAATGGTGCTGATAATTTCGAATAGCTTTGTCACTTAGCATTTCAGATGAGGTTGGTGCATTGCCAGCTTGTCAGTGGAGATGAAGACGTCACTTCAGAACGCTGGACAGCACTCAAGGGTGGGGGCGGGACTGCGCCATGACTGACCATCAAGTCATTTTGTGGTTCAGACAGTGCTAGTGCAAAGTTTAATTCCAAAGCAAAATAGAACAGTTCAAGGTCAATTTTAGGTCTGCTGTGCGGACTTAATTAACCGACAGACGTCGAAATGTGCTTACTAGTCTACAATACGCATGAGCTATAACAGGGGTTTCATTGGTTAAGTAAGTTGCAAGAAAGTAAGATAATGGTTAAGTAAGTTGGTTGGAGGATCTCACCTGACACTTACTCGTGTTTATATCTTTCCTAACTTCAAGCCATCCAGTTAGGCTATTTTAAAAAAAGAAAAAATGAAATAACATGACATTGCATAACATGATAATATTAAGGTGTGCGGGATGAGGAAAAGTGAGATGAAAAGTTTCAGTAAGTTGTTGAGACCTGTCCTGACTAGAATTGTTTTGTATAGATCATCAGCAAGTACTGCGTTTTGCACAACAGAGAAATCAAGCTCTCATGCTTTTTTGGATTTATATAGGCCTACTGTTTATTATTTACCAGTAAAGACAAAGGTTCAATTAATGTTGTATGTTCTATGTTAAATAAAACCTGTTATATTTTGCCACTCTATGTTAAGAATCATATGGATGTACTTGTGCGTAATGATATCGGCTATTAATGATGAAAAGAAAGAAAGAAAGAAAGAAAGAAAGAAAGAAAGAAAGAA
>JASCQX010000002.1:14391918-14407217 GCA_030264415.1 Sardinella fimbriata
TTTACTTCTTTAACTAAGTTCCTTAATGTAAACCAAATCATAGCCTAAATCATACTTAGTTTAGTGCACTAGGTAGGCTCCGTTAAGTTTAAACACACGTGCATATTTGTTCAGTTAAAACATTACCTCAAGACACCTAAAATATCCCTTAAATAAAGTGCAATTTGCCTTTAGACCTACTTTTAGAATGTGAGTGATTTCTGTCTTGGAATGTTTGGAATGTATCTTTGGCATGACCTTATGGATTTAATCCAGTGTTCAGAATTAAATGTGCATAAAAAATAAAAGTAATGTGCATGTTACTTGAAAATATATAAATCCAAGTAATGTATTAAAATGTATTTCAAACATTTTCCTTTGAAAAAAAAAAACCTTCATGCTGCCCTGTCTTTGCGGTCATGGAAAGCCTTTCATTTACCGTGTGTTCCAGGGTATGCGCTGTTGTGTGTGTTTATTCAAGCAAAGCCTGCAGTGTTCTCCATCCAAGATGGCTGCGGGTGAAAACAGTAACAGAGCGCCATGCCTAAATTTCCCGAACTGCGGACCATTGGGTAATGCTCAGCCGAGCAACAGTGCCCACTCATCACCCACAAGCAATGGGGGTTCGATGGGATCCACCGAGGGTGCGTCTAGGGCAGCGGGGAACGCAAATACCCAATCAGGCCCTGACGCGAGTGGAGGCGCCGATGTTGCAGTACGAGCTTCGCCGAATACACAGAACTCGCGGCGGCAGTCATCAAGTCAAAACGCCATGGCTGCACTTGCGCCAACAGCCGCTGGAGGATCACCAGCCTCTGCATCAAATATGACGGCTACATCAGCCGCCACCGTATCCTCAGTGGATACGTCTGCAAGTTTGTCATCGGTTCTCAACAGCACAGCATCCTCTGCGTCTGTGTTGGTTTACCGTGAGCCAGTTTACAATTGGCAGGCCACGAAAAGTACGGTCAAGGAGAGGTTTGCTTTCTTGTTCAACAACGAGGTCCTCAGTGACGTCCATTTTTTGGTTGGGAAAGGAATGGGAGTGCAGCGAATACCAGCGCACAGGTAAGCATTGTGCAGTTTATCCTAACGAAATATCGTGACAAATGCGTGCAGTGGAATTTTGATGTATCCATTTGTTGTCACAGTGTTGGTCATCTAGCTCCATGGTATGTACCAGATGTCAGGTCTTTTTGCAAATGAACATCTGTAGTTCACTTAGCGTGGACTCATCTCCATTATGCATTCTTTGGATCGGCATGTTGGGAATTCTTAATAATTTGTGCTTTGAAACATTATGGCATGGCTCAGATTTTTATGTATTGGGGATTTAGGTCAACACCACGCTAGTCGCGGAAGGAACGAGTGATTAGCCTGGTCAGTCTTTGACCCTGATTAGTGTCATCTAATGTCTCGACAGATTTGCTCTCGCCGTGGGAAGTGCAGTATTTGATGCTATGTTCAACGGAGGCATGGCCACCACCTCGACGGAGATCGAGCTGCCCGATGTCGAACCAGCTGCATTTCTTGCCCTTCTTAAGTAAGGGAGTGGAGATGCCATGTTGATTTGGAAATGTCATGATGTTTGGAAAAAAAATCATAATGAGTCTTTGCACAGTCCTGTAATGTCCTTCATGCGTCCTCAATAATGTTATGTGCCCCTGCGGTGCAGCACAGTTTACAGCACACTTCGCTTAATTGCTGTTGCAGTGTCTGGGACAATCTGGCGTGGGTGTCATGGGGTGGGAACCCATGAAAAAAATGACAGGCTGATTTTTCACTTGACCGTCAATTGTTATTTGCTCTAACATCATAAAATTCACGTCCCAGGTTCCTATATTCGGACGAGGTTCAAATAGGCCCAGAGACGGTGATGACAACTCTGTATACGGCCAAGAAATATGCTGTGCCCGCCCTGGAGGCGCACTGTGTAGAGTTTCTCAAGAAGAATCTACGAGCAGACAACGCTTTTATGTTACTAACGCAGGTGGGTTCCATGGTATATAAGCTGTGTAAGATATCTGTTGTCATTAGACCTGTCTTTACAGAAAGTCACTGTGTTGTGTGTTCGATAGGATGGGAGTAATCACTCTGTTGTAAATTTAAACATCTTTTTTTAGGCAAGACTGTTTGATGAGCCCCAACTGGCCAGCTTGTGCCTGGAGAACATCGACAAGAACACTGCAGATGCCCTTGCTGCTGAGGGCTTTACTGATATTGACCTTGGTACATACCTTACAGCCTTTAGTGTTTAGAAGCATTTTTCTTTTTTATACCAAGCATGATGTGTTTTCTGCCTCGCAGTATGGGATTTAACTAGTCTACAAAACAATGTTCCTCAATGTTGTTTGGTTTGACTCTTGATTTTTTTTGTTTCTGGTGTTCTGAGCGGCAGAACTACTAGGCGGCACATTTGTCAGCATTTGTCAGGATTGTCTAAAAAGTATATATAAGCTATTCTGTTCATTTTAGATCAATGGATCAGGGCTGCGTTTCCCAAAACCTTCTTATATGCCATTTACTATACCTTAAGATCTACAGTACTTAGCACTAAGAACATTTTGGGAAATGCAGTCCAGGGGTCCGTTTCCCAAAAGCATAGTTGCTAACCAGTTAGCAACCATGTTGGTCGGCAATGGGAAATTGCATTGCAAACATAGTAACTTACATAGTTAGCAACATATCACATAGCAGATATCGTCACTGGACTGTAACCTCATGCGTTAAATGTAGTCCAGTATTTAATTAATCCACTTTGAGAAACCAATCTTCTATATTTTTACAAGAGCTTTTGGCTTTTTTATTTGGTGAAAGGTATGTTTAAGACAAGGCAAGTCATTAATCAGATAGAAGAAACATAAGAACATTCTCACCCTTTTTATAGACACTCTTGTAGCAGTTCTGGAGCGGGACACGTTGGGGGTGCGGGAGGTGCGTCTTTTTGCGGCGGCTGTGCGCTGGGCAGATTCCGAGGCCCAGCGTCAACAGTTTCAGCCCACTCCAGAAAACAAGCGCCGGGTCCTCGGCAAGGCCCTGTCCCTCATTCGCTTTCCTCTCATGACAATTGAAGAGTTTGCTGCAGGTAATTTCAAAGCTCTTCACCTTCACTTACATCCCACTGACACTACTAGAACACTCATAACCTCTGGTTTAATGTGTTTAGGCACTTAGGCACTCAATACTTTGGAAGTCATATTTTTTATAATCTGGTTTAACATTTTTAATGCTCCTTCATCTGCATATGTCCATGTTGTGGTTTTGTATTATTTATTTTTGTAGGGAAAAAAAATCTGAATTTCCAGTGTTTATGAATTGTCATGAGACATCAATAAACTTGCCTTACTTTGCTGAAGTGCATTGATGTCCGATTGCTAATCAGGTCCAGCTCAGTCAGGCATCCTTACAGATCGGGAAGTGGTCAGTCTGTTCCTGCACTTCACCGTGAACCCCAAGCCTCACGTGGACTTCATCGACCGACCCCGCTGCTGCCTGCGGGGCAAGGAATGCAGCATCACGCGCTTTGGCCAGGTCGAGAGCCGCTGGGGATACAGTGGAACCAGTGACCGGATCAGGTCGGTGGCATAAGGAAGTTGATGTTATTTGCATAGTGGAGCGAGGATATTGTAAAGGCTTTAAAATAATTACAATTATTATTTTTTAATTTGAAAAAAGTGTTACTTAAGCGGTATCATATGACTTACAATTTATGCTATGTTTCAAGAGAAACAGAATGACTGAGCTATTCTGTTTCACTTGAAACATCATATAGACCTGAACCAACTTAAAAATACCAGCAAACAGTGACATAATGCACTAATGAACAAATTGTTTTAAACCTCTAGGTTCTCAGTGAATCGAAGGATATTTGTGGTGGGATTCGGCCTCTATGGATCCATACATGGACCTACTGATTATCAAGTCAACATTCAGGTATGAACTGACATTCGCTGTATTGATTTTAAAAGTCTGCATTCACCATCACTGTCTATTAACTTGACTGCATCATGACCAAGTTCTGTTTTTTTGTAGATCATTCACACAGACAGCAACACGGTGCTTGGTCAAAATGACACTGGTTTCAGCTGTGATGGGTCTGCAAGCACCTTCAGAGTTATGTTCAAGGAACCCGTAGAGATACTTCCTAGTGTCAACTATATTGCCTGTGCCACCCTCAAGGTAATATGCCCCTATCCGATTGGAAAGTCGGGCACATTTAATTTCACTTCATCTCTTACACCCAGCAACATGTAAGCAGGTGACAATAACTTGTATTTTGGATGAACATCATTCCTACTCCTGGACACTCTAATGTATATATTTACATTAGCCTGGTAATAAAACCAGCCCCTCATACAGTACTTGCTCTTTGTTTCGGTATAAGGGTCTGGACATTCTGGAGAGATAAACAATAGTTTACTAGTGTTGAAGTTTAAAAAGATTGGATCAACCCTTGACTAATAGCCTGCCTTGAATGTTGGCATTTTAGCTCAGCGTTCACAAAGCCTCCCTCTGCTGATCAGATGTGGTAAAAATGCTCCCGAAGACAATAAGCAAAATGGGATCAAATCTAGACTAGCACTGTAGGAGATATTGATCAAGCGGAAGTGCGTAGGAAGTCATTGCTAGGCTATATTTACATTTATTTTTATATGTGTATTTGGTATGTGGCCAACAGCGAGAATAATGTTTGATCCATGTGTTACCATTAAATCTCTTCAATGGCTTTCATCTGCAGGTCATTTTTTTGGCCAACATGGTTTCTCGTTAGATTAGATTCAGTTTTATTGTCATTACACGTGTAAACACAATTGAAAGAAATACAGTTTAGCATCTAATCAGAAGTGCGAAGGGCAGCAAGTGCAGTAGCATAAGCAGTATGTGCAGTTAAAGGTGCACTATGAAATCTTGCATGGTTTTTAGCTCAATTTCATTTTTGTCTCAAATCGTAGACATCTTGCTTGCTGCCTTCCCCCTGTATACACTGTGAAAAAGTCCAGTCTCTGGAGACAACACAGGGGCTACAATCATCAAACAAATACTAGGGGCACAGGCTGTGCACCAAAAGATAACAAACATTACAACCAAACACCAACAAGATGGTTAGCGGAGGGGAGCGTTTTGTTTGTTTACATGGAATGTCAACAGAAGTAACATCATTCAGGATCTCATAGTGCAGCTTTAAGAGTGGTTAATAATGGAGAATAATGTTATTCCTGTTTTACTTCACTGACCCAGGGACCAGACTCGCACTATGGAACCAAAGGTATGCGTAAGGTCACCCACGAGGCCCCAGCCACAGGCACCAAGACCTGCTTCACATTCTGCTACGCCGCTGGCAACAATAACGGAACGTCAGTGGAGGACGGACAGATCCCGGAGGTCATATTTTATACATAATGTTGGATTGACTTTATTCTTTAAAGAATAATTATTCATTCACCGTCATGCTAATTCAATGTACTTCAGACCTCCCAGGAGAGATCAGTGACCAAAACGAGTATTTCATTTCTTTTGAACTCTGCATTGATTCCCCCCTCTCATACTACATCATCTGTGGAGCATGATGAACAGAGTCCTGTTTGAATGCAGATGCTGTACATTACATTAGGTTAGATCCTGAAGTTGCAGAGTCAAGACTGCTGATTATTTTTAGAGAGAAGACACTGTATGAACACAAGACGGTAGCTACAGTTGCTTACGACATCCTATGGTGGCAAGTGATGATTTGGTTGTTGAAAGTACTGTTAAGCCTTCAGGTTAGTGTGTGCCAGGTCTTTGAATGATAGCACTTCAAGTCCCAACATAAAAAAAAAAACTCTTCATTTAGTTCCCAGTTACTAAGTCAATGTTCCAGTTTCATTAGTCGCACTGACGCACTTTTGGGCTAGTTTAATGCAGCTAGCCATGCATGTAATTGCATATGATGCCGGACGATACTACAATAGGTATTTTCCCTCAGCTGTTCGCATTAGAAAATGGACTGTTGCATATCTCTCCAAAGAATCTGCATCAGGAATGTTAAGACACGTCGAAGGACAAATCTTTCAGATCAGGATTTTGTGGGCCATTCCTCTTATGGTTGTTTGCACAGGACATCTTGAACCATATCATTTGGCAACTTTACTGTTGTGCTAATCGAATACTTCTTTTCCCTGTACTTGATTCGCCTGCTCTTTTCAAGGGAGGGTTTAAGTATGTGGCTTAGTGACTCACCCACTTAACTGAAGTGTTCTGTTCACCTCACGTACGCAGAAATGATTAGCTTCCACTTTAAACAACAGAACTGGCTACCCCAGATGTGAGAGCACTGCGCACGTTTGGAAAAAAAAAAGGATCATTCCTAACTAAATGCACCAGTCCTCTAAAACCATTCTTTGCGCTCCACAAATAGAACCCTTCAGTTGCACACCTGGTGTGTCCCACCTGTAAGTGGTAAACGTCCTAATGGAAGTGAAAATAACTTTAGCTAATATTGCTCTTCTCTCAGGAGGTTTACCATGTGTTTGGGTCTGTTACTAAACCATGAAGCTACACCCCAGATGTACTGTGTTCTGAACTTGTTGATTGTATACTTCTGAGAGGAACTGATATGCATAAGAATGGGGAGGGTAGAGGGTGGTCAGGAAACTGAATGTACAATTACCTATTTGCCAATGTATATGTTACTGGTACTTTATACATTTTAAATTCAATTAAATAAGCATCTGTAAATAGAGTTCATGTTTGCGTACATGGAATCAGACTACCAAAGTAATACTGTTATTTCATTGGACCATTTAGTGTAATAATTCCATATTTGTATACTTTCATTTTAAATTTCATGGAAACTCAATGAATACAAAATAAAATGAAAATTCTGTGAAGATACTGAAATCATGTCTAACATTTTTTTCAAATGAATACCGTATTTTTTAAGCCAGAAGGAGTAGTAAACATTCTAATATTGAGGCATGCATGCTTTCTTTAGCCAAGAAAATTATTCTAGTATCATCTATTATCAGGTTTACCACGAACTGGGCCTTAATTTACCCAGATTTGCCACTGATGAACCACCTCCATCTCCAGTGCTAATATGCCCGCCAGACTCCTTACTAACAGGCTTCACTGCACCAACATCAGACTTAGCCAGACACTTCAGACCCACCAACAGCTTGTGCAGATTGAGATTGGCATGGTCCTCTGGCAGCCATTGTCACAGCAGGGCTGACACTGAACCTTACTACAGTGACACTGGCCTAAGCTAGCTGCCTGACCCATAAAGTGTGCTTGACTAATCAGGGACTTTTTTCGCCACATGATTTTTAGCTTAGACACTTTCATAGACAGGCGTCTGCGCTATGTCCCCTCCCTCATTCTCTAGGGTTAGGGCTCCACATGGACAGATACAGAGGAGAAACATGGAAGTCTATCAGCTTCAGGTCTTTCAGTTCCCAGCAGCAAAATTTCACTGGATAAAAATTGAAAGACATCCAAAATGACCTCTACAATATATATATAAACATGGCCTTTGTGGCCCAGGCCCATGCTCCCAGACAGATGAACACTCCCTCTCCTCATACAGCAGGATTAAAAGGAACAGTACAAGTTTGTGGCCAAAAGTACTGCAATCACGTTAAAAATATTGCGGAGCATATCCTCCTCCTCCCAGAAGAGAGGTTGCCAGCTAAATTGCCAAAATCACATAATGACATCAACATAGGTTGAGGCCTGCAACTTTACCTCTGTAATGGGAATATTCAGGCTGGATTACTGTTGTTAGTGATAGACAAGAGCGCTGTTTTGAAGAAGGACCAGAGCACCGCCTGAGATTTCACACCTCCTCTCCAGACTATGGCTGGCAGGGAAGATGGTAGAATAACTTGAAAGCTTTAAATACCTGAGCTGGGCTCACAGGTCGATGAGCATCTCTCCTTCACACAACTAGATGTTATATTAGGGAGAGGACACTAAAACAGGAGGCAAATCAAAGTAAACAATGCTTTTTGATGTGTCGATTCCTGATTTATTTTTTACCCTACAGGTGTTGGAATTTGTGTGGCCTGATTGAGGTATATGCAAATAGATTTGATAAAATAATACCTCATTACCGTCAACTTGCTAATTTTGAACACCACACCAAAATGTATGGTGCGTTGTGAAGGGCATGATTTTAAAGGTGTTCCTTGTGGAGTCCTTTTATCAGTCAACATGCTTAAATTGCAAGTCAGATGCAATTTAAGCATGTTGACTCATTATAGTTATAAGTGTATGTGAATTTGCATTCTTTCAAATACAGAAAACTTAAAAAAAAAATTATACCTCCAGCTGCAGCTTTTTGGTTACTCTACTTGCTGTGATTATAGTCTACTACAAACTAATCTTCCACCACTTCAGATTAACATATTTTACAAATGACTTAGTTTACTAGTCATGCCCAAATGGCCATCCTTCACAATAACAATTCCAGTCATGGTCAATTTTTTATTTTCCTTTATTTATGTTTAACATTGTCATGTGGAGATACTTTTCATCATTTGACCATAGTTTTGGCAAAACCTTAGTGATTGCGTGGTAATCTGTACAGTCCAGTCCCTCGGAGCAGAGGGGGGAAGGGGCAGGGCGTGAGGGGAAACAAGGGGTCCGATCTTCTACAATTTGTCCAGGTAGTTGTCCAGTGCAGGGACGCCCTCCTTGAGACCCTTGCGTTTACGCGTTTCTGCGACGACCGTTGCGGGCTTGGAGCCGGCCTCGAAGGGATCTCCGGGGAGGGTCTGCCAGTGGTCGAACACGCACTGAGGGAAGGCCTGGCCACCAGTGTTGGAGCGCAGATCAGCCGTGAAACCTGACAAGAACCAAGCTCTCATTAATGTCATGGAAAGGAACATCCTGGGACATTACAATACAGATGAATACAGAAAGGAAAGGACGCAAGTGGTAATTCTGTGCTTACCGAAAGACTCGTTTACAGGCAGGTAAGCCTTGACCACAAACATGGGTGTTCCGGGGACCTGGGACTCGTCAAACACATGCCCACGTTTCCTATTCAGCACACCATAGATGCCACCGACCACCTGCTCAGGGCACTGCAAAGTGGAAAAAGTAGTGGTCAGACAAACTTCATTAAACATTCATTTTTGTCTGAAGTCTTCAAAAGGAACAAATAAGATTCTTACAGCTAATACCCTGCACACAAACTATGCTACAGAAGAATGCAACCCATTGTGCAAAAGGGAAGGATTCTAGGCAATACTTAAGTTTATGCAGGAGATTGCACACTACTGATGCCAATTTATGAGTAATGCATTCTCTTTCTCCTTAATCGGCCCAAATCCTACAAGCTAGTCCTTAAAAGCAGCATACATCCTGAAGAAAGTGGCACTTGTAGACAGTGTAGCACTTCGCAGTACCAGAAGCATATTCTGTGTGTGTGTGTGGGGGGGGGGGGGTGAAGAGTACCTGGATCTCCACCAAGTAGACGGGCTCCATAAGCCTAGGCTGAGCTGTGAGCTGGGCAGCGTACAGCACTCTGCGGGCTGTGGGAATGATCTGGCCACCACCACGGTGGATGGCGTCAGCGTGCAGGGTCACGTCATGGACGTCGAAGCGGATGGCACGCATGTTCTCTTCACACAACACACCCTAAAAGAAATCGGCACACAATGGATCAGACATTACATGAAAAAAAACAATTAACCTCCAAGTACACCTTCAGAAATGTACAAAAAAAAATATCAAAATAGTTAGTAAAATAGTAATCTGTACGTAATCTATCAAACTGCATTTTTTCCATCCAAGTAAAAACAGCCAAAACAAGCAAAAATCTGCATCTGCACTCTTCAAATAGAAAGGGGCCAAGTCCAGCTTGGACAATGCAGGTGGGTTTAGAGTAACAAGTGTGCTCACCTCCTTGGAGGCCCACTGGAAACCAGCAACCACGCTGTCCTTGATCTCGTTGAGGTACTGCACTCCCTTGGTCACGTCCACCAGAAGATTGGGTCCAGTTCCGTCAGGTCCGAAGCACCAAATCTTACGGGCCTCACCGACGTCCCACTCGTACTTCTCGGCCAGGTAGCGGGCACGGGTCTTGAGCTCCTGCCTAGAGGTGACGTCACCCTTGTCGATGTCCTCAGCCAAGCCATCAGGGAAGGGACGAGCCTTCATGTACAGACGGTTGTGCTTGTTGGGGGACTTGGACAGGCACATCTGATCAGACTCCTCAGACACAGTCTCTCTGTAGGACACGACTGGGTCGGATTTCTGCCAATGGAAAAGGGACAGGCAAAACCCAAAATCATAAGTAGGGGGAAAAAAAAAATACATATATATACACAATGCCGATTTAACCATCATCTAATTTTTGAAAGCATTTGGAATCATGTTAAACATGCCGTATAGATACAGTGACTTCTATTTTGGACCTTACCTTGAGTGGAATGCAGGCATGATCTTCCTCCAGATCCTTCAGGCAGATCTCCAGATGAAGCTCTCCAGCTCCGGCAATGATATGCTCACCAGACTCCTCAATGATACACTGCACCATGGGATCGGACTTGGCCAGACGCTTCAGGCCCTCAACCAGCTTGGGCAGATCGGCGGGGTTCTTGGCCTCGACAGCCACTCTCACGACAGGGCTGACGCTGAACTTCATCACCCTCATGTTGTGGGCCTGCTCGAAAGTGGTAATGGTCCCGGTCTTCACCAAGAACTGGTCCACGCCTACCAAACCAACAATGTTCCCGCAGGGCACGTCTTCAATGGGCTCGACGTAACGACCCATCATCAGAATGGTCCTTGAATGATAGGAAGCCAACACTGTTAGTCTTGCAATCACACATACAAACTTGGCTTTGTGGTTTAGAAGGCAAATTGTGTGTGTAGCCTCAAACCTGATCTAGCAAAGTACTTTTCCAGACTCACCTCTGAATTGGCTTCAAGTAAAGGTCCTCTTTCTTTCCAGGGGTGAAGTTTGGTCCCATGATGCGCACCTTCTGACCAGTTGACACAATGCCAGAGAACACACGACCAAAGGCGTAGAAGCGACCCTTGTCTGTGGTGGGCACCATCTTGGAAATGTACATCATGAGAGGAGCCTTGGGGTCACAGTTCTTGATTCCTAGAGTCACAAAGGAAGGCACAATGGTCAATAACATAAATTACATTACATTTTCCTTTCAAATATAAGATTTGCAACACTTCCAATGCCACACGTCGCATAAAGCTCTTACCCATGGCTGCATCGTCATCTCCAGGTCCTTCATAGAGCAGCTCACAGCGGTACTTCTGGGCGGTGACAGGAGAGGGCAGGTGGATGGTGATCATCTGAAGCAGGGCTTCACCGGCTGGCAGCCAGCGACGCATCACGGCCTTCAGCAGGGGCTTGCCCTCCTTCTCCTTGTCATCATTGTCGAGCTTGATGTCCAGCTTCTCAATCAGCTTGGCAGTTTCCTCCTTGTTGAAGTTCATGATGGCATGGAATACCTGCATAACATCATAATATAAATTACCATTACAAAATTGTTAAAGGTACTAATCTTCAGGCCTGTGGCAAATAAATCAACAGACAGAACTAACCATATACAACTTAACTGTGGTAATCAGACAGAGTACTTTCATCACAAGACATTCAGGTCAAAGTGAAGAATTTTTAAGTCATCACATGTTTGCCAACCTCTTATAATGGCAAGTTCTGACAAAGATGGGGGTGACAGACAAGTTTGCGTCTCACCTTGTAGATGGGGTCAAGGACAAGCTGGACAAAGGTTCGGGGGAGCTTCTTGCCATCAGGGCCAGTGGCAGACTTGCTGAACTTGCCTGCAGCTGGGTCAAAGTACCTGTGGAAATGATCATGATTGAAAGCCTTTCATAAAACTTCACCTATGACAGCATTTCTAAAACTCATCCAAGCATTTCAAAAAGCTCCAGTGTAAATACATACTGGCAGTTAAGGGCAACGCTAATATTTAAAGAGGTCATTAAGTAGTGCTCACTTGGCTCCCCACAGCTTCTTCATCATGTCCTCCACCTTCTTGCAGCGTTCTACTGGTCCCAACTGAGCGTCGCCCTTAGCTGCGAACTTGGCCACGTACATCTCGGCAAACTGTTTGAGGGTGAAAGCCCAGCCGTGGAGTCCAGATCCAAAGCCAACAGTGCCAATGATTGGGTCCACCTGAAAGGAACACAGACATGCGTGTTTTACTTTTTCACTGACAGAAATAGCCCACAAACTTAACGTAGGTTGCTAAATATTACAGGCAGTCAAACAAGTGGTGAAACATCCAATGATATACCAACCATGATGTTGCCCATTGGTCCACCTTCCATGTCACCATAGGTGCAGATGATTACGTTGACGCTCTCAACAATACGCTGGAATGTTTGGTACAGCTCCTCAGCCTCCAGCTGCAGCTCAAGCAAGGCACGGTCCATCTTGTTCATCATCAGCACGGGCTTGATCCTCTCAGCAATGGCCTGTCGGAGCACAGTCTCGGTCTGGACGCACACACCTGTGAGATTGAGTGGCAGCAGAATTCAAATCAGATTCCTGAAGGCATGTGGTCACCTTACAAAACTACAATACAATCCCCACTATACCAAAATCTTACCGGAGACACAGTCGACCACCACCAGGGCACCATCTGTCACACGGAGGGCAGCAGTCACCTCGGAAGAGAAGTCGACGTGCCCGGGGGAATCAATCAGGTTGATCAGAAAGCCATTGCCATCTTTGCACTGCTTGATGAAAGCCATGTCATTGTCACTGAGCTCGTAGAACATGGAGATGGCACTGCAAAAGAAACAATAATCATCTTCATGGCCAAAAATATTCCTGAGGAAATCTGCTCCTTTTACCATTGCTGACTAATCATGTAGAAAATAACTCCAAGCCTGACATTTCAGTATGATCCTGTCAATTCACAAAATAAGAACTCAAACCCAAACAACCTACTTAACTAAAGGCTTGTTTTCTCAGCTTGCCAAGACAGTTCCTGGCCATGTCTTACTGGGCCAATCATGGAAGGGAGCCAAATGTTGATATACTCACGTTGACTTGATGGTGATGCAACGCTCCTGCTCATCCTTTCTTGTGTCAGTGAAACGGGTTTCTCCAGCACGGGCCGAGGCGATGATACCAGCCTTGGACACCAGCGAGTCTGTCAAAGTTGACTTCCCATGGTCCACGTGCGCAATCACAGACATGTTACGAATGTTGGACTTTTTGTCCATGATGGCACGGATCTGGTCGACGGTGAAGTTCACCTGAGACAGAAAGTGTTATATTTAGAAGTTGACAACCAACAGAATGTCATGTTAAGATGGCACACTAAAGCCCACAGCCATGTCTACTTACAATACACCTGCATTTAAGTCACGTCATTTTTTTTTACCCAAATACACACCTGTTACATCATTTGACCTAGCCTTCACGGCAGCCATTTCTCGCTGATACAGCTTGTATAGTGGGTAACACTGTGCCACGACGGCAGGGTGGTACATGCCACAACGAATTGAAATGCTGACGCATCTATACCGGTGAAAGCTAGATAAGCACATTCGTCACTGCGTCAGCTGACAACTTAGCCAGGCCAGCCTGGTGGTGTTCAGAATTTTATAAAAATGAATCCACAGAAGCACCAATACATAGTTAATGCATACAACCGTTTCGACAACGGGGTGTCAGGGCCACCTGACAACCTAGCGTAGTCCAACCAAGGCTAAGGCCTACATTCTGAGGCAATCAACATTAGCCAGACACCGAACTTAAACGTTAGCCATCTACAAAAATTCACAAGAACCGATAGCGTTTATATTAGGACTCATTTAATCACACAGTATGTCAACACTCATGTTGCTATCATCACACAACATACAGATGTTGCGCAAGTCTCTCCGGTATTTAAACTCGACACAGACTCCCGTTACCAAACCCGGCATTTTAGGCCACGTGTAATGAAGCTAGCTAGCACCTTGGCTAACGTCGATGCGTCACCACTAGCGTTAGCTAACCTGCATTCAGACACCACCCTATTTACCGGCATCGTGTTACCATCTAATGTAAACTGACAATACCAATGGTACAACGCCCAGATGACTGATGATTCTACTGTCAACACAGACCATATATTGAACAGTTATAACATAGTCGAAAAATAGAAAATGTTCAAAACTAGCATCGAGCCCTCATCTGTTAGCCAGTTACAAACACTTGCACGGCAGCTGCAGCGCCGCATCAATTTCCTTTTAGAGGTGATGCATAACAAAATGCGTTATCAATTAAATGTATGAGGGCGAGGACGTCGTAAACCAAAGGACATAGTTTTATCAGTGGTTTGTTAGAATAATAAGGAATTTGAATTCAAAAGAAATTCAGAGTCAGGGCGGTAGCCGCAAAACAAAAGGGTGCCATTTTGAGGTAACGTTATTGCGAGCATCAAATGTCTCATGTTTAGGACAACAATCATCATGGGACGCCTCGCAAAACTGCTTCTACAGTTACATTGAATGAAATTTGCACCTCATCAGAAGTATAAAACCCTATATTTACTTACCATGATGACGGATGGTTTTGGATTCGCTTCGAGGAGAACCAGACACAAATTTTACACTGCCTACCTCACTTGGGCATAGGCAGGGAAGAGACCGCTTACGTCAAACGCGTATGGTTATATACTGGACGTCTGGCGTTGTTTGCGTGCCGACGTAAAGCGTCAGTAATAACAAGGAAGTTGTCTTCCCAAATGCCTTTCCCTTTTTTTGTCCTGCTTTGTTGGCAAGTGCTAATTGAAGTGAATTTTACGTTACAATGGTGTGTAGTGGTTACGATTTAATCAAATAAATAGAATGCGGATCAATATTCAATTTCACTTCATGTTTTACGATAGAAAGTCTGACAAACTGTCCTACAACAACTCATGAATCAGTCCTTACCATGGTCCCTACACGTTCTAGGCTAAAGGTTGGTTTGTGTCACAACAAAGCTAGGCTACAATTAGGCTAATTCTTGAAGAATGTAAAATAATTATGCTATAGAACTAGGCCTTACACGAACTTACATTTTTCTTTTAAAAGTCACAACTCAAAACTATTTACAAACGATAAGGCCTACATAAAGCACAATTACATTTGCATTTGACGTGAGATGGTAGATGTTGCAACTGACCCTGATCCCCTGTGCATACCGTAGGCTAGTCTACTGTTAAAGTCTGGCTAAGCTACCAAATTAGAATACTGTGGATCAGGCCTGTTCAATTAGCAACCCAAGGGCCCCTTGTTGGCTCAGAGACTGCAACCTTGTGGCCCAGCTGATTCTCCAGACAGAAAAGCAAAACCTTCAGACCCCC
>JASCQX010000002.1:14982004-14992090 GCA_030264415.1 Sardinella fimbriata
CTCTCTCTCTCTCTCTCTCTCTCTCTCTCTCTCTCTCTCTCTCTCCCTCTCTCTCTCTCTCTCTCTCTCTCTGTCTCCTTTTCACTCTTAGCAAGTGCCTCTCATCTGTGAGACCAAGCCCATGATTTGCGAGACTAAGCCCATCAATATCCAGCAGCTGATGAACTGCCAACAGAACAATGGCAGCTTCCAGCCCCATCCACCGGGGCACAAGCCCGACCACATTCCCCCAGACGTGGCTCGTCTCATGCAGCTGGAGGAAGGCGTGAGGCCCCCACCGCCGGAGCGCAAGAAGCCCCCCATCCCCCCGCGCCACCTAAAGAGCAAGGACAAGGACCACTGTGCCATCGACATGAACGGCCTGGAGACAAACGTATAGCCCACAGCTGCACAAGGAAGCTGGAGCGACCTAAGCCCTCAAAGAGAGCGTGGGGTCAAGGGTCAATGCAAGATGGCCGACCACTCAAACAAAAAAAAACAAAAAAAAAAAAAACTGGAAGAGACAGTTGATGTCTTGTCTTAGTTTATTATTAAGACTGGTCAGTTGTGCAAATGTGTTTGTTTGTGTGTTTGAGAATTTTGTTTGTTTGTTTGTTTCTCCAAGTGTGAATCCTGAGAATTATTTGAAAGCATACTATTATGACTTTGGTCTTCTCGGGGGGCGGACTCGGAGAAGTCGTATGAGGAGCGTATTTGAAAATGCCTGTTTATGGTGCACAGGGATGGCTTGCCCAAAGCCAAGGATTACAACATAAAAGGAATGAGCGTATTGGAATGTATGGGTGCCGAAGAAAACTTTTCACCCAGTGGAGAGAATAGAGATTCCTGCAGCAGCTGGTACATGGGCAGCCTTTACCACTGTGGCCAAACCTGGTTGGTCCAGCAATGCTTTGCAGAAGGTGCTCTTTGCTTTTTTTTTTTTTTTTGCGATTTTTTTTGTCTGGGCAGAGGAATATCTAACATGTCCCTGGCAGATTCCCTGAGGAGGAACTTGAACATAATCTCTCCTCTTGAGATGCAAGGAACTGTTTGTTTTTGTTTGTATATATGTATGTGTATTAACAACATTGTTTTTTTTTTTCAATTTTATATTATCTATCTGCCATGTTTTGATTTGTCGGGTGATAATCCTGCAAAAACCTTACAACAGTACTTAATGGGAAAAAATATACAGTAATATCCTAGTTAGTCCTCCTAACCCCCTTCCCTCCCCATCTGTGATGTTCTGCACTATGCTGCTCCCCCACATGCAGGCAGAACACCAGCTTAGCAAAGAGTGGAGGAAATCTCCCATTTTTCTAATCTTTGCCTTATGAGAAGTAGAACTCGAATCCAGAGAGAGAGAGAGAGAGAAAAAAAAACAGAGAGAGGGAAAGAGGGAAAAAGAGCGTACAGTGGAGAGAGAGAGAGCTCAGCCAATCAACCCCACCATGACCCACCCCTGCTACACAAACACACACAGACACACATACTCACACGCTCTCATACACACAGTGCACAGCCAAAGTCAAGTTCAGCTGACCCCAGCCCCCTAGCCCCCTCTCCCGTCCCCTCCCCTCCCCTCCCCTCCCCTCCCCAGGGTCACACAGCACAGACATGAGCCTCCACAGAAAGTCATTTGTCCTTGTGGGCTTGGCCGGGCTGGGCCGGTGCCGGAGCCTGGCTGGTCTGGCCCAGCGCCCGCTGCTCCTCTGCCCTATGCCACTCTAGGACAGGCTGCACGCACTGCGACGCCTCTGGCCCTTCAATTTCTGATAATGTGCAGGATTACCAGGAGGCGCTGGCACCGCTTCTTCTCCATAATGCACCCGGGCGAACTCGCTGGCGTTGCCATGGCAATTAATCGAATGAGATTTAAATCCTCCCCTTGCATGATTACAAATGGCGCTCACAGGTAGAAGACCTGTTTCTCTCTCTTTACTTTTTTCCCTCTCTCTCCCTTTTTTTATTTTTTTTGTTGGCTATGTTAGGTCAGGACGATTCATCTTTTTAATAGAGCCACTGGCGTATTACGGCTAATGCACTTAAATTTAGTCATGGTTTTTAACTTTTCATCCAGAGGGCATTTCATTAGCCTGCTACCATGTTGTGTGTGAAGTCACATTGGAATGCCACACCAAAGGGAACCGTCCGTGTCACCACAGTTCACTGAACACCTTCCATACACCCACCATCTTCCTATATGACAACCGCAGATCTCTCAAGATTCAATACTATGGTACATGTGTCAGATTGGCCACTGAGAAAGGTACAAAGTGTCCAAAACCTTTGAATGAAATTCAGCCTCCCATCGAGCTTGTAATGACTTTCCATCTCAGTGACTCTCAGTCTCGTTCTTTCTTCACTTCTGCTCTCCAGTCCATTGAGCCCTCTGTTTCTGGTTCTGATCCCTCTTTTATTTCAGAGTCTTATTCCTCTCTTTTTTTTATCTCCTTTTCTTTTCAAGTCCTATCTTACTCTGTTCTGTTCTTCCTCCTCTCCTCTTCTCTTCTTTTTCTAGTGGCCCTGTCTCTTTCTAGGTACAGTATACAGTGTAGTTATAAAAGATGAAAGTGCACCCACTACTCGTATTCATCCTTTTAGATCTTCTGTCCAAGGCAAAGGCTACCCTTAGGAATGGCCTTGCATCAAACACGGGGGAGCATTTCAGCGGATGGGGAGGCAGATGGCTCACCAGTGCAGCGGTGAGCACTCTGTCATTGGTCATAGCAGTAGCTTTTTTTTTTCTCAGTCTGTCAATCTGAAAAAAAATATTTATCAATAAAATATTTTATACATAAAATGACCACTGTGATGAATGTTAGAGGGCCTCAGGGTTGATGGACACAACGAGATATAGGGATGTGTAATAGCACTGCTAATGTAGTGTAAAGCATGGTGATGCATGTTATGAGGTGATCACAGGTGAAATAACAGTTTGTGACGTGAAACATCAACTAATTTACACTTTTTTCAAGTAATTTCAACACACACAGATACATTGATTTTTTTCCATGTTTTCCATTTTCCCTGTTAATTGCTGTCTCAAATGGATCACTTCTTTTTAACACTTGATGGATGGTTAAATTGCTAATGATCAGACTGAGTACTTCAGTTGGAGAGTGAGACGTGAGTAGCCTGCTGGTGTATGAAAGATAAATAAAATGATTTTATTACTGTTGTTGCATAGTTTACTGCAACTCCACTCTGAGAGATTGTCATTTAGGGAAAGCAGTGTCAGGAAGTTTTGACTGATATGTGTGCGTTATCCGGGTATTGTCAGTGCACTGCGTTTTACCGTGGTTGTGAATGTGAACGCACTATGCACTAAAATATAGTGTTCAAAGTGTGCAAGTGCACTATTTCAGACACAGCCCTTGTGAGTTTGAACATACTGCACTGATTCCCTGATTAGGAGTAACTCTTATATGGGAAATCCACTTGTAAGTACAGGAAAGGAAGAGTGTACAACACATGATTATCTGCCAAGATGTTTATTTTTAATGCAAAAAAGTGTAGAAACATGGTCATTTGTCAGCGTCAAAAACTGAGTCGGACGTCACGTGAGGGAATATTTCTACATACCATATAAAAATAAATGTAATCTTTATTTGCAAAAGAAATCCCACATTTACTTTTTTTTATTAGCACAAATAAAGGACAAAAAGGTTCGGAAAAAGACACAGACGGTGTAACTTTGCAATAGCATGCAATAGCCTAGTGTCCATGCAGTGTGGATGAATCTGGCTGCAGGGCATCCCACTCTGTCATCCATTGACAAGCCCCACAGGTGGACGTGTTGCTCGGCCAGTCCAATTGAACTGACAGATCAAAGAGCATCTGCATCCCTGATTCTAATCTCACTGATTAGAAGTCCCATCACGTATTTATTCACCATGATCTTTGGGCCTTTGCTCATGGTGCATATACGTATTACAATTGTATTTTTTTTTTAGCATTTATTTATCTTGTGCTGTTTAACAATCGTAACTAGCCTTTCTGTCCTCTTTCTTAAAGCAACAATTTTGAATCAGATACAACTCAAAGCCTGCCCTGTGTAAACAGCTCTCACCTAGAGTGCCACAACAAGCAAAACAGACACATTTGCATTCATTCTAGATGAGCACAAAGACAATTAGGGTGAAAAAAGTCCTAGTCTGGTATCCGGCACCAGATAAAAGAGGGAAACAAATTCCTTCAAAACATTAAACAACTGCGAACAACCCAAAATCCACAAAGTTTTTCCTCAGCAAAAAAAAACACAACCTGTATCAACTTAGCTGAATTCTTTTCTCTCTCACTCTCCCTCTCTCACTGACCCCCAAATCACAACTGTCCAAATCTGTGTTCTCATCCAAGTGCTTAAGCTGAGAAGAGCTCAGTTCGAAGAGGTCTGAAGAGACTCGGTTTGAAGAGACTCTCACTGAATGCAGAGAGTTAATGATACACACAGGGACATATGGCACCAGGAGCAAGTCAACGGTGGCTCGTTTTCACAGTCATGTTGCTTTAGGCCGCGCTGCCGGCACCCCGACTTCCTCCGCCTCCTTCTCCTCCTCCTCCTCCTCCTCCTCCTCCGCCTCCTCCTCCTCCAAGAGACATGTCCCATCTAGCCAGGTCATCTTCGTTCTCCTCTCCACCATCCCCGACTCCTGGGCCTTGGGCTGCATTACCATAGCCGATGTCCAACACTTGCAGATGCACAAGGTGGTCGAAAGAGCTTTCTTTCACTGCGTTTACTGACAGTGGGTTAAACCTGAGAGGGAGAGAGAGGAGGACAGGATGAGCAAGAGTGAGAGAGAGTGTGAGAGAGAGAAAGAGAGAGAGAAAGAGAAGAAAAAAGATGAGTGGGTGGTGTATGGGAGTAGGAGTAAACAGAGAAAAAGCCTGTCACTCCATTTTTTTTCTGTCCATTTAAAATGTTGCCATCACAAACCTCATTTACTGACACGGTACAGATGTAGAAAACTAAAAATTCAAAGCTGTTTCAAAAACATTTTTTTTTACAGACAAATGTTCGAGCCAGTGTGCAGATTGGTAAATGCAACATGAAGCCGTATAAACTATAAACTTGTTTTTGCACAAAAAAATAAGGACTCAGTGTGCCTTGAGGTCTTAAGTTGTATGGGATGTGACATGATGGTGGGTTTTTCAAAAGTAGATGCAGCAGTACAAATATTGTTTTACAGCTGAATTTTATGCTTTTTTTTTTAAACAAATAGCAGATGGAGCAGTGCCTTCATGCTCATAAAGCCAAACATGAAATAGATGCTCAGGCAATCAAACTCTCAGGTGGTACACTTCATTATCTTGATCATCAGTGGCTCATTAAACTAAGCTTTGACTCATTCTGACCATTTCGGAGCCAAAGACCTCTGAAGCAGACAGGCAGGTAGCGTGACCCTGCTCTCTGACATTAATCTTTGGGATGAGAAAAAGAAAAAAAAAAGAAGAAAAGGGAAGCAAAATCTAATTAGCTGAGAGAGAACATGTTCCAGTCCTAAGAGGAGATGGAAAAAAAATTAAAGCACTCCGTCAGTTTCCACAAGACTCCAAGGTTCGGTTTGACCTCACGGGCAATGCGGAGCATTACTGCGTGGTCTAACAGCATGCTCTCTCGGAAGGCTTTTCCATTGGGAGAAAAGGCCATTTCCACTTCTGCTGCACCAAGAGGGTGTCAGAGAGAGAGAGAGCAACAAACAGAGAAAAGGATGGAGAAAGAGAGAAAGGGAGAGACAGGGGAAGAGAGAGAAAAAGGGAAAGAGAAAAAAAGATGGAGGAGAGGAGAAAAGAAAGACAGTGGGAGGGAGAAAAAGAGAGTGATAGAAGCAGAGTATGGGGAACATGCCTGTATTTACCGTGAGTCATTCGATTCACATTTGCCAACCCACACACAAAGTACACAAGAGGGACTGCTTTCACAAATACACACCCACTCGCACACATGCGGCCACGCATGTGCAATCATACTCACCCACACCCATAGTGGCCGAACCTAAAACATGGACGCAATCAGTTGCTCAGCCAATGTGAACATCCACATTCATTCACATTCACACATATACACACACACACACACACACACACACACACATACATACGGTACATGCACATACCGTAGATATTCACAATCACATGCTCACTCACACACACACACACACACACACATATACACACAAACACACACGCACACGCACACACACAGTTATATAAAGACACTTGAACACAACTGTTTATGTGTTGCTGTGCAGAAGACTTGGCTGACAGAATCATTCTCCAGCTGTGGAATCAGAGCAATGAAAAAAAAAAGGCCCATCCCCACAGATGTGGCTGCGGACAAGCCCACAGCACTTAAACGGAAACTAGATCGATACAAAGAAGATTAGTGTGGCTACGCCTCGGCGTGGCATGCAAATTGTCATCTCTGAACACTCATCAGCACTTGGAGACCAACTGGGAGACAGTCAATAACACAATGCCGGATAGGATAGACCCACTTCATTCTTCTTTTCCTCTTTTTCTTTTTCTCCATGTCTCTCTATCTCTCCTGTCTTTCTCCCTCCCCCCCTCTCCCTCATTTCTTTTTCTCTCCTCAACACACAAGCAAACAAAGATGTGATCCCAAGTACAAAACGGAAAATGAGCGGCCCAGATAACACAAGTGGTTTACATCCTGCTGGTTTACAAGTCTTTTGTGTCCAGTGGTGCCTGTAGGGCATTCAAAGGCGTAACAACAATTCACTCAAAGAAACAGCAAGAGAAGAATAAATACCTTTTGATTATTCAAAAATTAACATCCACTTAACAGGATGCTTGTGCAAGAGCACTTCAAAAAGAATGTGTGTGTGTGTGTGTGTGTGTGCGTGTATTTGGGGTGGGCTCTCCTGAAAGTTTGAGAAATCTTACATAACTATGAGATAAATCTCAGCCAAACAATCCTGCATACCCCAGGAGTCATTACACTTCAGCAACAAGGACATACATCATGCAGATGGTTTTAATCACTTTTGTTTCTCTTTTCTCTCACTTGCTCACCCACCCACACACACACACACCCACACCCACACACTCACACACACACACACACATGCACACAGTTAACCACTTATTCATACTCACATTGTCTTTCTCTTTCTCATACACACACACACACTCACACGCACACACACTGAAGCAGTAAATCAGTTGAGAGCCATAGATCTGGACACCAGACACATCACCCTCAGTCCAAATATACACAGCCAACAGAGGAAACCTTGCCCATGTGCATCTCCTGGTCTGACGTCAGTCACTAGACCAAATTTGATCATAATCTAATATAGGCCTAGTACTGGTGCGGCAATGCTGTGTGTTTGTCTGACAGTATGTGTGTGTGTGTGTGTGTGTGTGTGTGTGTGTGTGTGCATGTACAGTATGTGTGTTATTCTGTGTGTACTGTATGCGAATGAGTGTAAGGTTGTACAGTATGTGTTTGTACCCATGCGTGTCCTTGTGTGTGTGTGTGTGTGTGTGTGTTTCCTTATGCATGTACTGCATGTGTGTGTGTATAATAAGAGGACCCACCTCAGAAAGATGCCCTTGATGTTGGGCGTGCCGTCAAACGCGGTCTCTGGGAGTGTCATGATGCGGTTGTTCTGGAGGTGGAGGAATTCAAGAGACTCGGGCAGATCTGGTGGGACATGAGACAGCAGGTTGCCTGACAGATCCAAGGTCTGCAACACATACCGACACACATAGTCAGACACACGATCATACACCAGAAAGAAAGAAGAAGAAAGAAAGAAAGAAAGAAAGAAGGAAAGAAAGAGAAAATGAAATCATTGTAACACATACACAGACATTTAATCATGGCTCGTATAAACACTCCAACCCAATGTTATGTCATCTGCAGAAGTGTGTTACATGTCTGCCAAGCATTTCACAAGATGCCCATTACTCTAGTGCGCTCTTTCCAAGAACATCACAATTAGAACCATCAATGCTCACTTCTCTAATTCAATCATCTGTGTTTTTGACTAAAAAAAGATGTTTTGTTCTGAGTGTCTGAAACCTTCAGTCCGGTCATTTTCCACTGCACTGCTTCTCTCCATCTCTCAGTTCATCCCTCCTTTTCTTCCCATCCCTTCTTCTCTTTTTGACTCCCCTCCTTCTTCACTGCCAAGAAATCTTCCTCTCCCTTCTTCTCTCCTATATCTCCCTCTGTCCCTCCCCCACTTAACATCAGTGCATCCAACTCCCTTTTCACTCTTTCTCTCTCCATCCATCCATCCATCCATCCATCCATCCCTCCCTCACCGTTAGGTCAGTGAGCTCCATCCAGGCTCCTTGGTAGATTGAGTTCAGCTTGAGCTGGTTGTTGGCCAGGTTGATCTCCTTGAGTTTGCTCATGCCGGCCAGCGCCCCTTCGGGGATGGCGTTCAGCTGGTTGTCCTTGACCTTGAGCACATGCAGGCTCCGCGGGAGACCCAGGGGCAGCGCGTGCAACCCGTTGCCCGACAGATCCAGCCGCTCGAGCAGCCGCAGCTTGCGGAAGGCCTCGCGGTGCAGCCGGGCGTTGGTCAGCCGGTTGTAGCTCAGGTTGAGCTCGGTGAGCGTGTAGAGCAGGATAAGGTCGTTGCGGCCGATCTCGTTGATACGGTTGTGGAGCAGCATGAGGGTCTTGGCGCGGCGCGGGAGGCCACGTGGCACGCGTTCCAGCAGGTTGTGGTACATATGAAGAGTGTGCAGCTTCTTGAGGCCACGGAAGGCGGCCGGGTCGATGAACCGCGAGCGCAGCTGGTTGTTGTGCAACAGCAGGTACTCTAGGTTGCGTACAGGCGTCATGGCCGTGGCGGAAATGCTGCGGATGGAGTTTTTCTCCAGGTGGAGTACCACCAGGTTGCGTGGAAGACCGTCAGGAACCTCCGTTAGGTTGTTGTTAGACAGGTCCAGGTATTCTAGGCTCTTCAGCTGACTAATTGGATCAAATTAGAGGACAGGATAAAATAATTACAGCATAAGAGGAAATTTCATGCAGTCCTGTAGAGAACAACATGTAGCATGATTTATTTACTTATTTATTTATTTATGATTCAATTTATGATAACACACATTTTTACACAAATCCCTTCAGTTACATGCTACTCAGAAAAAATATATTAAATTCTTTATGTTTTTGGTTGAGAAATTCCCACAGAAGCCAATTACCAACAAAGCCTAATTAACATCATGACATGTGATGCACAGTTGCAATGATACACAGTTATCTCAAAACAACAGATGCTCCATGCCATAACCATGACCTTATAGTACAGCAACATATGACCATTTTTTCTCAATGTTTCTTTTTTAAGACCATTTACAGCTGAACAAATTAATATTAGAATATGGTTAGCATTTTATGGTAGTATAAAGATCATCAAAATATCATAATCAATTGATGCATTCAAAAGCCATATAATCACATAAAAACAACACTGCTGCAATGACATGTAAGCAAAGATGGAACAAATGCAGGAGATGGAGAAAGGAAGCACATGAGCTGCGGAGAGAGAATGAGTGGCTTTGGCTAAATTCAATTATGAAGGAGAAGGCTGAATTCAGCGCACTTTAATATACCAATTTATTTGTCCAAAAGCAAGGACAACGCCTCTGCAAGTGGAAATGCAGAACAAGATGTACTGAGCACAGCAAAATGTGGCCTCAGCGCGCAACAATGCGCTCAAGGATAGCAATACTATGGCTCCTCAAAACACATCTGTGTCCGCACCTGAGTGGGTAGTGTATGTAACAAGGACGACTTTTGACAAAAGCTGAGCGTAGCGTAAAGATCTGCTTCTGTTCATGTACCTGAAGGTCTCGTTGTCCATACCATCGTTGCTGAGGAGGTTGTTCTGAAGACAAAGTTCCCATAGGTTGGAGAGGTTCTCAAAAGCTCCTGAAGGAATCTTGACCAGTTTGTTATTCTGAATGCATAAACACACACACACACACACACAGACACACATTCACAAGATAGAGTTGTGTATGTATTGTTAATTGTTAATTGCTTTAATACATGTAAAGGTTTGGACAGAGAGCATTGAAGTTTGATGTCCGGCCTGAAATCTGGATGACTTGCCACTCTAA
>JASCQX010000002.1:16085220-16098527 GCA_030264415.1 Sardinella fimbriata
GCAGCTTGGTGAACTTGGTGACGTGGCCCCAGGGGTCAAGGCCAAACCACAAACACAATCACACACACACACACACACACACACACACACACACACACACACACACTTTCTATCTCGTCCTCCTGGACCACAACCACCGCCTGCCCTCAACAATTCAGAGCAGCTTCAACAATTCCAACCCATCCTAATCCTTACTGCAGCCAGCTCACGGGTTCTACATACTTTCGGTACTTGTAGGCTTAAGTTTTGTAAATGGTCGTATAGTAATTTTCAATAACATATCCACAATGCACTCCACTGAAGCATAAAAAAAAATACTACTGCTACTCTGACTGTAGAAATCCTACTGTATTCCACTTGCACTGAACAAAATGTAATATACAGCATTTTCTTTTGCCAATGTAGCAGCTATCTGGTAAGAAAAGCATCTATTGAGCGGCATCGACTACATGCTCTAAATTCCAAGTGGTTTTGTCTCCGACACCTGCAGTATAAGATTTTGAGTGCTCTCTTGAATAGAGGATGGTGTTATCGAGAGCAGGGGAGCAGTTAATTGAGTTTTTTTTTAGAATCTATTTTATGCACCTTTTATCACTTCACTGTACACTCTGCATCCGCAAATGGGAAGATCATGTGAGTAATTCAGTTAGCCGTGTTACTCTGGCTCAATCAAACAATTTTCCATCAGATTTAGAGAGAAAGAAGTGACAACGTGATTAAGCAGTAAGATGAGAACATGAGAACTGTAGTCCCTAAAATCTTCAGGATGGGAGTCTGCTAAGCAATCATAATTGTATTCACTCATTCCCACATAGACATTTGAGTGGATTTTTTTTTTCACCAAAGTAACACAAAAGTTTAAATGTGTTCTACAGTATATAATAGCTGATGGCCAATGGGGAGGAACATAATCTACTGTAGGTGGCCTATTAACAGTTCCCTCTTGGGTTAAACCTGCAGAAACTGAAACTACATGGACTTCCCTATGCCCACAACACGCTCCTACCACAAGGAGGGGATTTCCTTTTACAAGGCCATTTGAGGACAGGCTCTACAGTTTATGATTCGATGGGAAATACTACTGGCTGTAATTTCTCCTCAACCTTAACAAGGAAAAAGTACCAATCAGCAACCTGCAACAACTCCTATAAAAACACCATTGGTATATCTGCCTTAATTCTAAGCAGTGTTGCTTAGGGATTTGCTGAGTTTTCCTGATCACATTGATATGTCCCATCCCATGTGCCTCCTCCATGTTTGTTTGTTGTTTTTCTTTTTGTTTCCATGACAACTTCACTTTGTAAAATTGAAAGGATATCAGTGCTGTTCCGACACCAGTGACCGCACCCATAGCAAAGGAACCACTGAAAATTCCCAGGAAAACACCCACTGACTTAAAGAAAGCCGCAGCATCAAAGGTGTGCGTGTTGGCTCCGCTCGGCTGGTAGGCCACAATAGATCTGAAACAAAATAAAGCGAAATCATTTTACTAATCATGATGAAATTTTAAATTATCTAATGCCTATAGATTCTACCTAACAAAATAAAAACATAAGCATTCCACAGTCATATGAATTCATCATCCTGGCTGTCACACACACACTGTGAGATAGAATCTAACAACAATAAAAGGGTTGCAAAAAGAGAACTACAATCAATTGGCCTGCAGGGGGCGCCTCAGTTCCACAAGCCAGTGCTGACTGGCTGGACAGATAGCCCAGTCACTGGAGCATCCACTCCACTGCTCTCACAGCACAGCGTGGAATTTCCCCAGGCTGAGAGCAGCTCCACCAGGCCTGCCTGGCACCCAGGAGAGCTGCTCCAGGTGGCATCCAGAGCCACGTGGCTCCCGGAGTGGTGGGTCAGGAGAGGGGGAGAGCCAGGAGAGGGGGAGAGAGAAAGAGGAGAGGCAAATAAGGGGATAGATAGGAGAGAGAGAGGGAGAGAGAGAGAGAGAGAGTGAAAACAGCAGAAGGGGAGAGGAGGAGAAGAGAGAAGAAAGGAAAGACAGGGAGAGGAGGAGAGAAAAAGAAGGGAGGACGGAGAGACAGAGCGAGAGAGAGAGAGAGAGAAGGGGACTCACGAAGAGAGGACGATGGCCACTGCATCGTTCATGACGCTCTCTCCAAACAGCAGGGCGTACAGGTCCGCATCAGCGTGCAGCTCATTAAAGATGGCCAACACCGTGACTGAACACACACACACACACACACACACACACACACACACACACACACACACACGTCATGATACTAATGTAAACCAAGTCTATGTGTTAGATTACACAAGATAAGTATATTACACAAAATATGTATAAATCTACAAGATTTAGAAGCACAGCATGTATCGGCACAGTAGTCATAGTGTAGATGTCATCGAGTCCATAGATGTCCACAAGAGTGCCTCATTCTGTATGTCATAGAGTACACTCAACAGAACTACTTTAATGCTGCATTTGTCATTAAGTGTACTAAATAGGACTACCTTTATGCTGTATTTGTCATGTAGTGTACTCAACAGTACTAGCTTTATGCTATATTTGTCATGCAGTGGTGTAACGAGTACAAACTTTAGACTGCATTTGTCATGAAGTGTGCTAGACAGCATTATCGTCCTGCTGACACAGAGTGCTCCATGGTACCTGGGTCAGTGGCAGAGATGACTGCTCCAAAGAACAGGCAGTCTGTGTAGTAGAACTTATCCGTGAGTTGCCCAATGACCTGCATCAGCTTCACCACAGCATACATCAGATTCCTGAGGTTGGGATTAGGCAGGGCAGATGCTTAGTTAAATTCAGGAAAATGGTTAAAGCATTTTTTTTATATATATAAACAATTAAATTATATGCTTTGCATCACAATTTCCAGACACTACATGTTTGTTTCACTGCAAACTGACAGTATATGCGTAGGGAAACAATATGAATTTTAACTACATAAAGTGGGACTTACCCAATGACGAAACACGAAATGGCCGTTCCGAGGAACGCGTACGTTATGATGGAGCCAAGGTTTCTGAAGAAATGCCTCTGCGCAGACAAATACACAGACACAGGCATTTAGACACTAGAATTTACTCTTGTGAAATTCATTTCAATAGCCTATAATTTATCTTAATTTAAATCAGCTACGGTTACAGTTGAGGTTTCTCTGGACTTCCGAGTCAGCAGTCTCAGGTAAATGAGACTTCCAATGTAAATGATACGTAGCCTACCTCAATATCAAGAAGAGACAGGCTACTACTTAATACTGTATTAATGTAACTGTGGTAATGTCTGTATATTTAATAGACTGAAAGCTGTGTAGGTCTACAGTGTGTAAACTGGCCAGCTTCCATTCCAAACTCATTTCTATGTGCACAATTTTTGTAATCTCATGACAAAATTCATAACCCAGGGTCTCCCAAATTCAGAGCAAAGGCTTTCCTGAACACCTCACACTCCCAGCTGATTGAGTCACACTATAAGGCCCACGGCAATCATAATGAAACATTCCCTTGTCAACCTCCCTTTACTGCCTATTTATTCTCCTCTTCCCACATGGAGGATCAGCTGCCTAGATACTGTTAGCATGAGTGTTAGCGTTAGCATGTGTATCACCCAGCCTGCTAGTGACTGACAAAACAGCTGAGTCATGACATCACAAAGGCAACTGAGCCGCACTCCAATCAGATCCCTCTCACGTGATTCCCTCTCCCCTGTCTATTTTGTCAACAAAGTGTAGCTCACTGGAAGACAGAGACTGCCTCATCCAGAGATCCGCTAACACAGGGGTGGACTTAGCGTGGGCCTGGCTATCCGTAGACCTGGTGCTGACTCAACAGTTCTTTCAGTGTGTAGGGGC
Source organism: Sardinella fimbriata (assembly GCA_030264415.1). Lineage (NCBI taxonomy): Eukaryota > Metazoa > Chordata > Actinopteri > Clupeiformes > Clupeidae > Sardinella > Sardinella fimbriata. The sequence goes on from JASCQX010000002.1 coordinate 16,089,063, forward strand.
TAATTTAAAGTTGTGTAAGGAGGGATGAAGAATGCGGAGGTGCTGAAGAGGCCCTAATTAGGCCTACCGTTTGTTATCAGACCTGCATGGACACTCTGCTCAAACAAACACTCCCCCTGTCAGTCAAATCAGAGGGGAACACCGCAAGCAGAAACAGCAGCAGGAGTGCAGAGGGATGATGGGTAGTCAGAAGCACTAACCTCAAACCACTCAACCTCACTCAGGAAACAACACACACCCACACATTCACATCACTGCTACTCTGCTCACAGCACCCACAGGGTTGAGGGGTGGCCCCTATAGAACTGCATTAACCACTATATCTGGGCCCATACCGCCTAATATAAGCTAAGGTGAGGAACAGTCATGGCAGGACGTATCAGCAGGAGGGAGACGGTCCGCACACTGCTTTTGCTCCACGCAATCTTATTTCAATTATTCTTAAAAACAGGCAAGGTTTCGATCACTTCGGATCGTCATCGAAACGCCATCAGGGATTGTGTCGGCGTCATCATCACACGAGACTGAGAGGAGGACGGAGGAGAGAAAGCCAGGTGCCTGATGTCGGGAGCTGGCAGAAGGTCCGACCTTGGAGAGCAGGAGCGGACTCCAGACAGTCAACAAGCGCGACTAATTCTGGATGAGCCTGAGGGTCAGACAAGCTCCACTCAGAGCTGATGTGACATCATCGCAGAGAGAGAGGACGCAAGCTGATGCCAAGCAGTTATAAATAGGCTTTTGCCAGCCAGTTTTATCTGTACGTCTGCCTTTGTGGCTCGCTCCCTCGCTCGCTCACACGCCTGCGTGCTTGCTTGCTCATTCGCCAGCTCGTTTTGCAACATGTTGTGCTCGCTCAACGCACATCTGGTGGATGTAGGCTAACAGCTGCCTCCGTGTCAACAGGGGAGCGCAACAGAAGAAGAGGGAAACATCTGAGGAGAATTAGGTCTCCTCTACATGGTCAACAATACCACCCACCCACCCACCCATCCACCTCCTCAACTGGAAGGAAGTCAGGGAAGCAGTCTGTGTGAGACAGAGAGAGGGAGAGAGAGATAGATAGAAAGAGAGAGGGAGAGGGATATTTAGCAAAAAAGGGGGAAAAAAAATCTCTCCTCGTGCTGGCCACGCTCCTGGTTTCATAAAAGGAACGTCTGCTTTGTCAGCAACTTGCACAACTCTCACAGACTGTTTCACTGTGCCTGAACAACTTACTCAAAGACAGCTTTAAACATAGTAAGACAAATTCAGATGCACAGACACAAATTGACCAGAAGAGACTTTCAACTCTCTAAACAACAGTGCTTTTCCTCCTGCTGTTGAGGTCTTCCACTGCGCAACTGTTTAAAACAGAACAACTAAGCAGGTTTTACTCCTCAGCTGTTTTCTGCTGACCAAAGGAGAGAGCTCTTCCTCAAATGAAATGCTTCAGTGGCATTGAATGCGCAGCCTTCCCCCTTGCATTCACACTAGGTCATCGCTGCGGCCTGCCGGCGCCTTTGTACTAGGGAGATACTGATTTACCCTCCCCAGTGCTACACGGCACAATGTATGGGCCTCTCTCTCTCTTTTTCGCTCCCTCCCTCTCTCTCTCTCTCTCTCTCTCTCTCTCTCTCTCTCTCTCTGTCTGTCACCTACTCTCCAACGTCTACTACACGGTGACATAACCAGCTTTCCTGAGTGCCCTATTATTATATCATAAAGGAGCTTGGGCAATGCTGTAAGCCATTGGATAAGAGGTCACGAGAAGTATTAATACCGCTCATTCACTGGCTGAGCCCCCACGGAATAAAGATGTAAACTCCATACATTGCATTGAGCGCATGGTGCTCCCTGTGACAGAATATCACTCAAATAATGCCTGCTTTGGCAAACATTCTTTCGTTTCAAACCAAACTCTAACCTGTAAATGGTACGGTCTTTAGCAAAAGTATTGCAAAAATATTGATGCACACAACCAACAATTCTGCAAAGCCCAATCAATGATCGCAGCAGCAATCATCAACTGTCTCTGGGCTGCCTGTATGGCCCTTCCTGTATGTCACTTCAAGTCCGCCAATTTTACCGGACGTGCGGAAACTTTCTATATGATCATATTGATATAATGCGACTTTTTCTATGCGACCCCATTGATGAGCATGACAGGGGGTTGGCACTACCTCACATGTTGCCAGGGAAACCATCAGCAGATTGTAAGAATTTCTAAATGAACAAAATCATGTTTTATGTGTTCATGACAGTGTTTAATCAACTTTGTCTCATGAAGTGCATTAAGTTGCCGTTACAGTGTTTACTGAATCTTGTTCATGGTAATTTAGCATGTCCATGAACCTAATTGGCTGTCTACAAATTGCTTGCCCATCACTTGAGCAAATCATCCCAGTGATTTCCTAACACAGAAAGAGGAGCTTATCACAAGCACTTGAAGAATGCCCCAGACCTTGATCATAATCATGGACATGAACAAATTGAGGTTGCCTGTGTCAACTACTAGTTACATGAGCAAGGTATCATTCACTGTGAAAAAAATAAAATCGAAAAGAATTAAAGATGTCAACAAATGTCACTGCATCTATGCGAGATGAGTTGCTCCACATACTGTACCTTCTTAAGGCTATATCCAGCATGAAAAATGATTGGAGGCAGCAGAATGTTGAAGAATACTTCCGGGTCAAAGGTTACCTGCAACAGCAAGTAGTAATACCAATCAGTGATCAAACTACATGAACATTAATCAATCAATCATTCTTGATCAGTACACCATGTACACTGACTGATGCCATGTTCTATTCTACAGTGTATTCTATTCTACATACACCAGGGGTGGCCAAATTTTTCTGTTTGTGGGCCGCATGCTGAAAAATCTAAGGTGCAGCCGAGGGCCAATGCAAAATTCAGAAAATAATTTTTAACCAGTTTCAAATAAAAGAGCGAAGAGTTATATTTTTGACAAACATTTCACACCAGTACTGAAACTATGGTCTGTGATGGATATGTAACAGATTAATGTAACAATGGCTCAAATTATCTCTTATTTTTTGACTTGATGGCGGGCCACATGAAAGAGAGCAGAGGGCCGCATTTGGCCCCCGGGCCTTAGTTTGGCCATCCCTGACATACATACACACACGCACACACGCAGCACACATGCACGCACGCACACATGCACAAACAGGTAAGCATACCGCCCTGAGTCGAGCACTCACCTTCCGCAGCATGTCATTCTGCTCCACGTTGTGGATCTCGTGCGAGTTGATCTCGCCCTTGAGCGTGTACTCAAAGAACTTGCCGCTGACGTTGAGCAGCAGCGTGGAGACGGGCCCCTCCTTCAGGGAGCAGCTGGGGGGCGTCTTGTTGTGGTAACTGGTGGAGGGGATGCCGTATCGCAGGATCACCCCCACCAACAGGCCTGAGAGTGATAGAGAGAGAGAAGAGGGAGGAGAGAAAGAGGGAAAGGAGGGAGGAAAAGAGGAGATCAATTTAAATTATACTTTATTGCAATATTCAAAGAAGCACCTATTGAACAAGAACCTTCAAACCAGTAACCTAGAAATCTAGACGCACCCAAGTGCTAAAAAAAAAAAAAAAGCTTTGCTCAGCAGTACGTCCAGCAACGCACCTTAAGATCAGACCAAGGTTTGGTCAGACCAATCACAACGCTCGATCCTTGGGTCCGCTTAGAAAGTTAATGACAGGGTGATTCCACCCCTAGTGTCAATTGGTTGTTCGTAGGCTATACAAATTGATGTCATAGGATGGCTTGTCAGGCTATCAATCCACCAATATGCAGTGTGTGTGAGAGTGTATGAATCCTTGGGTCTTCCTTGCGAGGATCGAGTAAATTATAGTAGCATCAAAGCAGCAATTTCAAAACGCGTTTGGATGTGGTTGTCCGCACTTTTTCATGAGTGTTTGAGTTTTAAAACTACTCCAAGGCAGACAGCACTTACATATTGTTCCATATCAAAAAAACTCGGTGGAGCAGTATAAATGAAAGAGGCAAATGTGACAAGAGTGCTTCAAATCCAAACAAATGCCAATCAGTATGGATTTGGCCTCAATGTGAGATGGAGACAGGTCAACAAAAAGGGTGAGGAAAAAGTGAGGGAGTGTAAGAGAGAGAGAGAGAGAGAGAGAGAGAGAGAGGGAGAGATGTAAGAGACATACAAGAATCAACAGATGCAGGGAAAAACAAGAAAGAAAGAGAGAACAAGAAAGAAAACAAAAGGATGAGTAATAATTTCTTGGAAGCAGTTATGAATATGATCCCCCAGCATGTCTACTGGACTCCTCGAGAACATATTAATGCAGCAGCACAAACACACCAGGCACCTCCACTCACCCACACACACACATGCCCTGAGTGCTTTCCAGTAAGGACTGCAAGGAGCAGAGGGTATGTTAATAATAATAATAATGGCCTGCAGAAAACGGTCCCACTCTTTCTGGTAACAAAAGGAGACGAGCCCCCTGATTCTGGGAACAGCACGCACGCACGCACGCACGCACGCACACACACACACTTGAATTCTTTATTTGAACCCACCAATCAGATCTTATAGAGAAGATTTAAATATTTTCAGAGGTGAAACACAGCTTTGAGTAATGTGTACAAAAACATGGCCTGGGCCACATCATCGCTCCATCATCTCTCTCATTGCTGATAGAGAACAGACCTTTGCAAGTTTAGCTTTTTCCTTTCGTTAGCTCTGCCAGTCGTAACCCACTGATTGCTGGCTGATTTGTGGATAAGTCCTATGCTGCCAGATATCAACACTACCAACTTCCAAGCACATCCTAGGTCACTGATCTTTGCATAAATGGGCTGATACCTGGTCCAGAGACAGATCAAAGACATACAGACAGACACACACACACACACACACACACACACACACACACAGGTTCCAACACTACAGAACAGACTTGTGCTTATGTGCATCTGGGAAGAGGCAGGGCTGTTCAGAGGCAGGGCTGTTTGGGGGCACTGTAGCTCAGTTACTCCGGGGACCCAGGTTTGAGTCCGACCTGATTAAAGGCAAAAAGCCCAAAAAATAGCTTTAAAAAAAAACAAAAAAACAAAAAACAAGCTGTTCATGGCAAAACAGAGCTGTTCAGGGTAACTACCACCACCATACCACTCAGGTGGACTCTTCTTGCAATTCTATCTGGGAACAGATGTTCTATTTCTTTAGCATGGGCAATGGTGGCTTTTATCACCTGTAATGAGACTGTGTTGGTGGTGGCCTTGGTATTTTTTGTTTATGTATTTAGCTGATACCAAAGTGGCTCATTTGTCAACTATCAATTAGTTCAGGGCCAGCCTCCCCTAGAGCTACTTAAGGTGAGGTGCCTTGCTCAAGGACACAACGGGTAGCAGCTGGGATGGCCGTGGTTAATCCAAAAATGCCTGAACAATCAAGCCTGATGTGTTGATGCCATAATATCGGGATATGTGTGATGTTTACACAGAGGGCATATCACGCATATCTCCACTTCTTGTTTAACCAGGTTGTTCACATCTTTTGTGAACTTTGTTTTAATGTGTTGCTATTACAGTGTACCTACCTAATTAGGTACACTGGAACAACCTGTATAACAACATGTACCATCATGTACTAGCATTGTACTTACATTATGTATTTGTGGGTACTTTACATATAGTTGTTGCATTGTAGTACTGAGTGTTTTTACAAAATTTTGCCAATTTGCCTAATTTCTTCATCAGCGGCAAAGGGCTGACCTGAGACCTGCTGGATGGGGTAAATCTAGATGATAGATTGAATATACCAAAGACGCCTTCACTGGAGCTAAGAATGGTTTGTATATCAAATCCATCATGACCAGATTTACCCCATACAGCAGGTCTTAGGTCAGCCCTTTGCCGCTGATGAAGAATTTAGGCAAATTGGCAAAATTTTGTACAATCGTTCAGTATTACAATGTAACAACTATATGTAAGTACCCACAAATACATAATATAAGTACAACATTAGTACATGATGGTACATGCTGTTACACAGGCTGTATCACTGTACCTAATTAGGTAGGTACACGGTAATAGCGACACATTAAAATAAAGTATTACCCCCTGCTTTAATTCTTACTTTCTAATGTGGACATACAGGACATGAAAATTCCCAAAACTTTCTTACACTGGCCCAGATAGCAGTCAGACCAGGGCTGGCCTGAGACCAGTCCAATGTGGTCTGGGTCCTTCACTAAGCTCTGAATGAGATAAACATAAAATAAACAACCTGAGGACAAACACTTCAGGTAAGTACAGCTGCAGGCCCCTTCATAAAAAAAGAATAAATATTTAACATACATCCAAGCATCCTGATTAGTGTTGTGAAAGCAAACAACAGTCATGGTAAATAAAGCTATATATATTCATATACTCTACACTATACATATACTATACACTTGCCTCAGGCTTTTAACACAGCGGCTATCTAGCTCTTAACCAAATGCATCTTTAATGAGGGGATGCATTAAAATACACACCTGCATCAACCAACACAATTCCCTACGGGAGCCGAAAGGGATGCCACCTGTTGGACCACAAACAAGAGCCTCTCGCTCACCAGCCTCTCCTCCAGTGACGGTAAGTGGCTAAGGTTGCATGGGGTTCAACTTTATACAACTTTATACATGGGTTGCTGATGTACCAAACCATTTCATTTACAGTAGGCGCACTAACTCATAATGAGGGTGAACCCAATATGTTTCACAGCTACAAGGGTAATAATGTGCTAAGAGCCCACACGAGGAAGAGTGTGAATGGGTCTTTGCATAAGCCTGACTTGATCTGTAGGTGCATTACTACAGTAAGTACATTTTTGGTTGTGTGTGCCCGTGAAAGAGTTACACCACACTCAGGATTAAAAGGTTCCAAAAAAGTAAAAAGTAGTATTTTCAAAACACACTACTGTATCTGCACACTTAAATCCTTTATTGCCAAGCTTTCGGTCAAAAGACCCTCCTCAGGAAATACATGCTTGTGTGTGCCAGCAAATGACTCCCACCTTGGAGACATTTTTACCAGAGTAAAGGATCCAGACAGAGGCTGTGCAGGCGCAGAGAAAGAGGAAGAGTCAGAAAGTGTTTGCAGTGGCCCGAAAGAATCATAGATTCTTCAAGAAGAGCAAGATCCTTCAAAGAACAGCATGATGCATGATCTCCATAACAGCAGATCACGAAGGCAGAGGGAGACAGAGCGAGCGAGAGATAGAGAGAGAGAGAGAGAGATACAGTGAGAGGGAGGAAGGAAAGAAAGAAAGAAAGAAAGAAAAAAAAAAGAGAGATTGTGAGACAGCCCATAACTTCCCTTACTCTACAGTGGGCACTGAAGCATACACAAGCTTTACACAGAGGTGAACGCAGATACACACCAACACATTCAAACTTCACACTCACATACGAATATGGCCCTTACTGTATAAAGACACACACACACAACCCTGATAAACACACACACACACACACACACACACACACACACACACACACACACACACACGACCCTTATAAACACTTAGACACACACACACAGACACTTTCAATGACGTAATGAAACTGCACGCAAACACAAGCTGGAAACAAATGATAGTAGGTCAGTGTTGTCTTCCCCTCTACAGCAATGCTTAAATCAGCATTTGTGGGCCATTCGTAATTGGGTTGGCTATGGCAGCCAGGCCTAAGCACTCTAGTCAAAACCACTGCGACCTTGACCACACAGGCCTTTAAAACGCCACTGTGAGCCAGACACTATTGTTGTGTTCCAAGGAACCGACAATTAATGGAGTATCCTGAAAAAAGAACTGTAGTACGCAAGGCAGTTTAAAATAGGGAGTTTCATGAAGCAATGACACCACACAACAACTCTGTCAAACTGTCATTATGGTGTCACCTCACACTCTGTCTGCCTATCTGGCCATCTTTGTGATCACGCCTTCCTTGGGTTACTGTACCTTTGAAACAATGAGAGCCCAGTCCATTATCTTTTTATTCAAAATGACAATGTGATGTGGCAGCTTTGCCTCTGGTGTTGGGAAAGTGACTGCACTGCCTGACGCTACAGTACTACTCATGCCCTTCAGCGAGGGTAATATTTGACATGGTTGAACCGACGGTTTAGTCTTTACTGATAATGTCTCGTCACAGCCAAGTAACATCTTTTGTTCTTTAAAAGAGCTAGATGCGTGCTGCAGTTCAAGCAGGTAAATTGATTGTGAGAGCTCTTTGAAAGTATTCTTATTTCCTCACTATCACAATTCAAGATCCCACGTTTTGTTGATGTTAGGCTACATCACAGTTTCAGTTCATTTTTTAAAAAATCTACTGTTCGCAAAAGTAGCTACAACTTCCCCATTGTTTCCCTTCTGGATGCACACAGTTCGAATTGATCATCATATCGGCTCATCACTCACAAATATAAGGAATGGAAAGTACCAAAACATTCATCTCCAGGGGGAGTTTGTTTCACATAGGAAATGGACAAAGACCACAAACAAGCCATCAGGTGCGGTAAGTACCTGGAAGTCCTTACAGTTAGCACAGACGGTTAGCATGCACACAGCCTCTGGAGCTAAAAACACAAGGGAAGTAGAAGGTAACCCACACACACCTGTGTGTGTAGTCAACTCAAAAGAGCCTGTCAACTTCTCTTCCCACAGAGAATTTTTTTTCAACACTTACAACCAGACCACAGAGTTCCAGAAGAGAACAAGTTTGTTTCAGTCCATCAAGCAAACTGAAGACAAAGGCGTTGGAAAGGTCTAGGACATTTTACGGGATTTCCTGAGACAGAAATCAGTCTCTGATAACATCCATAATCATCTCTAGGCCTAAGTGTTAAAACATTCATATGCAGTATGTGCCCAGAGTATGATGGCAAAAGCATTGTGACCTTGGAAAAAAATGGAAGGCTTCATCAACAGATCAACTAAGAACTTTTGAGCTGTGATCTCAAAAGGCATGAACAGCTACTACAAGTCCTGAAAGGCTTTGGAACTTTTTGCCACAAACACACAAAGTTTTCTGACCTTAAATACTTTTGAGGAATTATTTGAGCTGCACAGAAACAGATTCAGGTCAGTTTGCTGCCATACTCCAGTGGGAGCTATAATGCTTCTGTACAATGCTGAATCAGGCACAGGCACACAAAGTGAAATATTTCTTACACACATCAACCCCTTCTCATACCCTTCTCCTACGCACTGTAATTTACACACACAAACACACACACACACAGCTCCTGAAGCTCTACAGAGTCAGTCAGTCAGCTTTCTGTCAAACACACACACACACACACACACACACCCTCTACTCCACAGAGTCAGTCAGTCAACTCTCTTTCTCTCTCTTTCTCTCTCTCTCTCTCTCTCACACACACACACACACACACACACACACCTCAGTCAGAGCCATTTCCCGGCAGCGCTCTGGACACTGAGCAGCCCA
>JASCQX010000002.1:16763824-16773905 GCA_030264415.1 Sardinella fimbriata
TTTTTTTACTGAAAACAGACTGGATGATTTCTATTGGCAGAAAAAAATAAAATAAAACCCTAACCATATGTACACAATGTGTACAGGGCACATAGAGTCTAATAGATAGAGCAACAAAAAAAACGAATACTACCACTCAGTCCTGCAACATACTTTGATCCATGAGGCAATATGACTGTATGTAACAAACACTACTGTATGTTGGCACCAGGCTATGTTGGCTGTATAAAAGATTGTGATAAGAAATAAACATTGTAAAACAATCTCAGAAGTAGGTACATTAAAATCATGAATAGAATAATGACAACGGGCTTGTTCATCTCTGTTTGGTTTTGTAAGTGAGCAACAAGCTGGTTTATACACAGAGTTGTGACATTTGTCTGAATCTGCATGAAAGACTTTCCTCCTTTAGCTGTTCCCTAGCTTGTAGAGTTTTTGAATTTGTATTTGTCTCTGTTTCCCCTCGCTCTCCTCTTCGTATGCATTAAAGCCTTCTCATTTTTTGGGCCACTGCACTCAATTATTCCATTTCTCTGTCTTACTAAGGAGAATATTCATGCTTTTCATGTAATGGGTTTCATTTATGAATGATCAGTTAGTCATGGGGCAGCGCTGCAGATGAGCCCGACTCCTCAGAGTGTCAGCCATTATGGCGGAGCTGCCTAAACTCTCCAGGGTAACTTCATACATTAAATGAGCCTAATAAGTCACTGCTTACTGCGCTCGTGCCGGGGCTCTCTGGGGCCAAATCTAGCAGCGCTAGCAGCGACTGAGGACCTCCTGAGGGCTCACGCATGGAATAAGGCCCGTGTCCCTGACAGTGTGGTTCCACTTTAGCATTTTGATTAATAGATTGAAGGGTATTCAGCGTGAAGTATTGTTTTAGTTGGATTAAACTACTGTACCCACACATGTATGTAGTATAACATCAATACAATATCTACTGACACTTTTTTGCACATGATGCATGTGATCACAGTTAAGGGTTCAGTCTGGTTAAGGTGATGGTCAGAAAATATTGGAAATGCTGTGTCCTTAGCGCAAAGAATTCCCGGAATTATCTAAGCTGCAGTGTATATAAAGAAATCTGGGTTAGAATAATCAGTTTTACTTCAACAATTTCATGAAACCAACAAAGTCTCACCACCAAATTATCCAAGTACTGTAAGGTGTAATCCTAAATACAGTATAACCTTGCAAACTTGAAAACACACCTCCTATTCACCTTTTCTGTTACTCTGCATATCATTTTCTTATGCCCCCCACAGTCATAATGTATGTATGTAAGAAGTGCCTTTATCTTAACTATTATTTATGAATTTATCATAAGACATTTCCTCAGGATCTGTGTGTGATATCTCTGAAAGGACAAGTGTTCTGTTTTATGCCTCTTGTATCTGTTTGAGGGGTCTGTTCATGTGAACTGGTAATGTATTTTAATGAGACTTGCTGTAAATAATGGATTCATTGATATTAATTATAGTCTTGTTTTAAGGCAAAGACTAAAACTGAGTAGAGGAAGATCCATTAATGGAAACAGTATCTGGAAGGCCATTTTCAACATTTAGTTTGATGGCAGAATTGCTGTTTGGGCTTGCAACAGCTTATGGCGACTCTTGTGAAAAGGGATTATGATATTTTGTGTGCTTCAAGTATTTTTGAAACAAATTTATGGCTGTTCAAAAATAGCAATTTCCTAATACTTACCATATGCCTGTTTTAAGAGAGGAAGCATAGGCTTCTTTTCTCATGGTATTGCCTGATGTTTTTCCCATTCACACTGGCGTTACTCATTTTGCTTTAGCATTTGGTATGCATGCCGTTATTCAGGCATGGGTTTACTGCAGTTAGAGTGCCCGTTTGAACACTGGGGTATAGACAAATGTGACAGTCCTCAAGATTTATAATTGCATGCTTACAATATAATTAGAGATCTCTTCATTACATTGTAATTAGGAAACATTGGTCATTTAGATTCACATACGTCATACTTCTTCAACCAAATTGACCATAATTGTAGACAGAATTAAGTACATTGATCATTACAATCAATCTGGCCAACCTGAGTTATGTTACAATATGTTCCACCACGTTAGTGTTTTCAATATCATTTACAGGCAGTGTGGCTGTATAATATACTGTTGTTGATTAAACATCGAGCAGACAGGGTCGGGTGGGCCAATTGCATAGGAAACTGAATAGCGGTTTCCAAGAAAGGGTGTCGCAGGATCGGGATGGATTGGACAGATAACAGAGCTCACCCTATGCGTCAGCCGCAGTACACAATGACAAGGCGACCGCAGTTGAGATAAGCCTATTATTTGTTTTCTTTAAAAAGCAGCGGCAGCATTTGCATGAGATATCAACCTGTATGCAGGGAGGGAGTTAAGGCGTAATTTAAGGCCATTCAGGGGCCAAATTATATTTGATTCCTTCTGGTTCTTGACATTTCCATTTCGATATCACAAAAAGTGCTGTTCAAGTGCTTATAAAGAGGAAAAATTTCATTTTTCATGTTAAAGTGGCTTACAATCCCTTATCGAAACACTACCCTTCTCTCCTATCTGCTTTTACAAAGTTTTGAGCATATGCACAAGTGTCACATGGTTTATTGAAGTTCAGAAAAACTTGTTTTTATTATTCCTGAGCTACTAACATGGGGCCAATGGATTGACGTGTAAATGTGTTACAGAAAAAATAACACAGTATTTATATTTAAACTCTTTTGTCAAATTTGATATAGTCATCAAAACTTGCAGGCATCTGTGTAGTCTTTGGTCTCTGTTTTTTTGGCTCAGAGCTTGCCTACAGCAAAATCTGACTCAACCGACACACAGACTCCAGTGATAAGCAACAGACTCCAGGGCGCTCCGGCTCGGCTCGGCACACAGATAGCTTCTGGAGCGTATTTGAGCGCAGTCCAAGTCAGTCTGACTGTCACTTGGTGCACACTGTTCCAGACGGTCAGGGAGAAAAGGTTACGTTTAGGTTTCTCCCCCACGCTTAACTGCAGGAAACGTCTCTCTCACGCCGTCCCGATTGGTTTGGATCACGGCCGCTGACAGCAGAGAGATGGCTTGGACACCGTGACAGCCTACCCTGGAGGCATCGAGGCCCAGTGCTACACCAGAACCCAGAGGCAGAGGTGAATGAGACATTGCTAGCAAGGCACTGGCTGAGCTGCCCTGACCTGTCGATCAATAGCACTTCTGCCAAGTTGAAAAGGTTATAATGTGGGATGATTATGTTATACAATGGAGGAGAAAACTACCTGGGGAAAATAAATTCTGAAGTGGGCGTGCAACTTCATTTTCTGTCTCTGTTGGGATGATAATGATGATAATGACTATTATACAACATGTTCTTAGGTCATCCGAGTGATGTTTAAGAATGTGTGTCCATATCTTGATTCAATCAATGGTCAGATTGTGGCTGGCAGATTCTTTGAAATGAGAAATATAATTTTGATAGAGGCCATAAGATCTCTAGAAGCTCCTGGGCAAGGAGTCGGTGACCATGGCAACATAAGTTAAGGTCACAAAGGGCTGCATAACTTTAAGTTTAGCTGCCTAGTTATTTGAATAGCCTAGAAAATACATGTGATTAGCCTACTCATTTCATCCTTAAAACAATAATATCTGAATCACTGTTTCTCTGCCGTACTGATTATGTCAATGAATATTAATCAATCTTCTTATCTGCCATTTTAGCCTACAGTATACTTGTTTGTAGGCCTATATCCTTCACAGATGGAACGAATGCCATGCTTGACCACAGCAATGAAATCCCAGTACAACAAATATAAATATTACAGCAGTTATCATATATCATATTTTGTCAGTTATATTAGATGTTTGTTGTCTGCTCTCAAAGACACAGTCTGTCTGGAGATTAAAACTATTCAGAGCTTGCAGTTTATTAGCCACAGAATGCTATTTCATCTCGGTCATATCATGTCTTTTTTACACCTTCACTCACACATATGTCATGGATGGGTCTCTATGCGATCGTTAGTATGTGCAGGTTGATTTGAGTGATTACTCCATCTGACATTAGATAGTTCTCATGACAGTTATTCTACAGTATGTTCATGCAGTGACACATTTATTACATATTTACTACACAAACACATGTTGACATTTACTTATACGTTTACGATGCAGAACTCCATATTTTCTGTCTGAGAGAAAAAAAATCCTTGCTATCAATATAATTTCAACCTTTTGTTTCAACCAGTGTTTGAAATTAAGATCTGTTGCTTGCCATCTGGGCTTTGGCCTTACACTCACAAAGGCTTCATTAACTATGTCAGTGTTATAGTTGTTTGGTGTGTCAAGGCATTTTGAAATTATAGTCTTGTATAATAAATATGTATGGCATATATATAGCCTCGCTGGCTCTTTTTGAGCATCACATGAACAGAATTCATTTTAATAGGAAGGAGGGAATGTATCCATTTTCACAAAAACCCAGCTATGTGTGTACGCCTATGTTTGGGAAGATGTCTTGACTTTCACAATGTAATGAGTTGCTATTTCAGAGGAAAAGAAATCTGTTACAATCATCAGTTATGCAGGTATAGGAAATGGACTGGAGTGCCACATTGTCACTAGAATGCAACAGTTAACATCTTTTCCTGAAAAAAAAAAAAGAAAAAGAAAAAAAAACTTTGGACATTCTTTTTCAGGACATCACTTCAGGAAGTCAGATGTCGATACACAGGGTTCTAAAGAATGTGGAGAAGAGACAGACTCACCATCTCCAGTCAATGCAGTTGAGCCCAAAGCTACAGTAAACTACAGGTGATTAACCGCCCTTCTGTCACATAGTCAATTACCTGCTCTTCCTTCAAGCGACCGCACACTAGACCAGCAAATCAAGCTAGTGCCTGACAGAGACTAAAGATCTGCAAACCCTCCTCTGCTCTTCTGTGGGTTTTTGACCCGCCCTCTGCTTTCTGCCCAGCCAATCAGCTGTGCTGCCATATTGAGGGGCATGATGAAGGCCAAAACTCATATTTGGTATTTTTCTGAATTACCGAGTGGTTGAAGGCAGAAGCTAATTTAAGGATGAGCTCTGTAATGATGCAGAGGTTGCTCAATTTTTGTTGCTCAAAGAGACCTTAGGAAAAATATGCGAGTGTGCGTGGGTGCATGGGTGCATGCATGTGTGGGTGCATGCATGTATTTTTTGCACTGTGTGTGTATTTGTGTGAGTGTGTGAGAGTGTGTGTGTGTGTGTGTGTGTGTGTGTGTGCGTGTGTGTGTGTGTGTGTGTGTGTACGTGAATGTGTGCGTGCATGCATGTGTGTGTGTAATTGAACTTGATGAGAACTCTATTGTGAGTGGGCTACATCAGGTTGCACCAAGGCTGATGATAACTACTCTTATAAAAGTCCTTTTATTTCTTTAAGTAAACAAGTTATGGTCACCTAATCTCCCAAGTTGAGAATTGTCAATTCATTAACATGTTTGTTTACAATAATTATTCATATGCTATGTGGGAAATACCACAGATATTTTTTTTTCCCATTTCAATGCCTGCGTTAGGCCAAGGTGTCCTCATATAGCAAACTAATGGATTCATTTATTATAAGGTGTTGAACCTAATGAGGTTAGTAACGCAAAGTTTATTGCCACTCATATTCCTGGCCTAATTATTAATTCATGTTTAATTAAAAGCCTGGATTCTCCACGGAGCGGGGAATGACAGTAAGCATGGCTGGGATTCTGTGTTACATCTGTGTCTAGATCCATGCACTGCCATTGCCCTTTTTCCTCTAATGAATGAATGCCCTGTGCACTAAGTACCCTGCAGCCAGCAGCACATACTGCACATATTAGCAGCAAACCACATATTAAAGTTCACTGTATTCAGATATGGCTATTGGATGCTGTGATACAAACAGAGAGCAGAATGCAGTTTATATGAGCCTTAACTGTACACTGAGGCTAAGTTTACACATACCTGGGAATTTTTGAAGAGAGAGAAATCTGAAAACCCGGGGCGAGATCGTCATGTGATGATGCTAAAACTCAGTTTTTTCCCATTTACACACAGTGGGAGTTTTCAGAAATCTTCAGAGTTTTGCCGCAGTTTTCAAAGGTAGCCGTTTCCAGTCACTGAAACCTTTGTCTGTGTAAATAATAGGAGTAAACATATAAATAAATATGCATTTGTGCGGTGTAAACGGGGCCTGAAGCTCCATGGAGTCTTACTGATTCTGAGCATGTATTCACTGAAGAAGTCCTACAGTGCATGTGTGATCTCTCTCTGGGTGTGGAGCAAATGAAGTCAAGCTGATGCTATTATTCCTTTGCATTTTCTGACACCCCCACCCCCCCCCCCTCCTTTTTGTACTTTTTTGGCATTTTTCATTAACGTTTCTGGCGTTCCCTCATGTGTCAGACTTTAATTTTCACAGTAATGTTAAAACCAGTTCAATGAAGGTGAATCACTCAGCAGTGAACTCAAGCTTGAGGACATTGACGCTATTAAAAATATACCAAATATATGGAGAACGTCTGAGTCTGCTATGGACACAGACAATTATCCGATCACCATCATACTCACGACTACATACATATTAGGTTTTTTTGGTCTCTGTCAAGAGGAACAGCAAATCAATGTGAGGATGGATTGGAATGTTTAAAGTCTGAGTTATGATACCCTGTCGCTGTTATGATCTGAGCCATTATTATCCATTAGCAAAATCTCAAACCATTAGTACACATCAAAGATCAGAGCACTTAGATGAATGCAAGTCAGCCGCTGTCTAGTTTCAGATCGGATGTTTATAATATGTTAAAGTATGGGTTGGGTAATTACTGTAAAAGAATAGCATGTACAGTAGACTGCATACAACAATTTAAAACATCAAAAAGGCCTACATGTATCCAGTTACTGTAGCAATGATAGAAACCCTAGTAATTGTCCTTATGGGAAGCCTGTGGGCTCTCAACATGGAGTTATTGTTTCTGTTATGCTGCTGCTTAATATAAAATCATTGACTAATTGGTGACAACCATCATTCATTAAGTAAGTATTGAGGTATCCTTCAAACTTTCATCTAAATAACTTGGAATTTTGAATTTAATTCAAGATCCCCAAATTATTTCACTTCAATGTACTTACTCCTTTGACTTCATATTTCATTCTCAGTTACAAAAATGATCACTCAACATAATTTAGGCAAACTACTCCATTATGGTAAATCACTTTCAGGAGATTTTAAATTTTGGCTTCCTTGCAATGGCTGTCACCCCTTGGTAATAAAGCCAAACATAACTGTCAGTTTAGAGGCTGATTAGAGCAAGAATGGTTACACTAATGTGTTTGGCGAGGTTGGAAGCAGTCTTAGCATCAGCAATGAGTCATTACAGTGAGCCAGATGCACTAGATGCATCATTTTTTAATCTTGCCATCAAGAAAACGCGGAGAGGACACCAAGCACGTCTGTCTTTATTTGCACAGTCGCTCAGATCCCTGCGCAGAGTGTAAATATCCTCAAGTGTGGCCATTTTAATGCAGATCGCTTCAGCTGAGAGATTTAGGCGATGCGATAAACTGATTTACTGTACAAACAGCCGACACACACACTTTTGTGTGTGTGTGTGTGTGTGTGAGCGCACGCGCGACACTGACACTCTCTCTTTGTAATGTATGTGAAGCCTGGGGAACCCAATGAAGAATGGGTGGCAATGCAGTGGGCTTCGTCAGTGACGCGCTAAAAGGTCAGGAAAGAAAGATTGCAGGTGGAGAGTGGGAGAAGGAGTTTCTTAAAGACAGCCCAAACTAAGCCGGCCCTCAGTCATGCTGAATGAATGGGAAGGTTTTTGGGTGCATGTTCTTCTCCAAGAGACACACCCCATGCTGCTCAGTGTGTGGATGTGTGTGTGCGTGTTTGTGTGTGTGTGTGTGCGTGTGTGTGTATGTGTGCACATGCATGTGTGAGTGATAGAGAGAAACCAACAGAGAGAATGTGTGTCTACAGTATGTGTGTGTGTGCATGAGAGAGAGACCGAAAGAGAGATTGTGTGCCTATGTGAATGTTTGTGTGTCTGTGTGTGTGTGTGTGTGTGTGTGTGTGTGTGTGTATGTATGTCAGTGTGTGTGTGAGTTTGCGCACCCCTCTGAGGCAAAAATGAGCATCTCTGATGGCAGCATGAAGCAGAGATCAAAGATGAAAAATATGAGTGGGCTTATTTCTTTGTGATAAGGACATCCAAAAGTTTCTAAATGCATCATTGAAATCACTGATTGCCATTTTCTTTCTTGGCAGATATTTGAAAAACTCTCTGTAAATGTCAAAAGCCAAACGTCTTATATTTCATCCCCTGCCTCATCTGTCTCAGCCACAGAACAGCATGAAACAGTCTGTCTGTCATCCAACTGCCGTATAACAGAGGAGCCACCGAAGTGTTATCGTACGTCAGGACTGACAGTGACGCGGCGACTTCTGTGCACTTTAATGAGGCTTTACACAAGACCTATGGGTCTGTGGGTTAGCGAGGCACAATAGGAGGATGTGCCTGTAAATTATATGGTTTGCTGTCAGATCCTGCTCTTTTGATATAGGCTCGATAAATCAGCTATACGCTCTGGGCACTGGGCGTTAGGAAATGTCATTAGGCTTGGATCACTAACTGATAGAACATTGGCGAAGAGTACTTGGACTAAAACTGTCACTGACACTTTTGTTATTTGAGTAATTGCTGGATAACTGACAACGCTAGAGTTTGAATTTATTCTGTTCATTTGGCCCATCTAGAAGGCTTGGCTTAACGACCAATAGCACTGAGTGAATGGAACTGGACACTTACTGAGATGCATGGATGACGTCACCCCGCAAGAGACTTTGTACTGACTCCGAATCAGAAGCTCTGGGTTAATGGAGAGGTCTGGTCTATATGCTCAGCAAGGACAGCTGCCTTCCACTCTGGAGACGCTAATGAGTCCAGATAGGACCAGTACAGACTCAGAAAATCAATAAAAGTGGCCAAGAGGCGGCACAGGGAGAAAGGTGGAATCTTTAGCTACAGTTGCTCCTGCACCGCTCTCATGTGGAGTGGGCTAAGGCTAAGGAGCATCGCAGCTTATAAGGGAAAAGGCCACAGTGTGGGGGTGGTGCTTACCTCTCTCCTCCAGAGGAGATGAAACTCCTTGTACACTTTGAGAACTGCTTTTAAAGGTGAAATCCAATAAGCACAATTCCATAGCCGTGTTGTTTGAGGTCACTGAGTGCTGTCTGTTGGAACAACAACCAGCAAAATTCATGCAAAATAGACAGAATAGCACACTGGCAATTTACAATAACCGAGTAGAACACAGAAACTCACTTTCAGTTTAATTTTCCTATGCCCCATTCAGTTAACATTAGCTGCCAGTTCACTATTCAGTCAGTATTGGTCTGTATTACTTTTTACGTCAGCACTCTGTGACCTTGAGCAAGCCCTTGGATTGACAGATTTCTCCTTTAACGTTTCTTTAACTCCTTTAGCCCTTTGGATTTATTCACACCAGATATATCTCAAATGTGCACATGTGTGCAGACCCTTAAAAATAGTGTATGCACCCCTGGACCGGACAACATCCTGGGCCATGTTTTCAAAGTATGTGCTTACAAACCGTTTGAAGTCCTCAGATGCATTTTTACAGTAATATATGTTTTCATTTGTGAAGCTTTAAAAAATGACATTGCTCATAGTTATAGATGTTGTTTGGCCTACCTGTAGTAGTCAACCCAGATGAACGCAAGAGCTGGGCATCATTTCTGGTCGTATCTGTACCCCCTTTGGTGAGAACCAATGCCCCCTGTTGGCACTGTAGTGACAACTGTGCCCCCTCTTAGTATAGTGTATTTTGCTTTGGTTTAGTTTCAGTTAGTTTTCAGCTACACAGTCTAGTTACTACTGGTAGGCCAAACAACATATGTAACTATGAGCAATGCAACTTTTTTAAAGCTTTACAAATGAAAACTTATATCGCGGACTATAGCGTTGACCATAGCCATATCCCTTCTACTGAACACCAGAGAGGATTTAAGCTCCTCACATGCACTCGTTTTACATTTATGCATTTG
>JASCQX010000002.1:16803899-16819460 GCA_030264415.1 Sardinella fimbriata
TGTGTGTGTGTGTGTGTGTGTGTGTGTGTGTGTGTGTGTGTGTGTGTGTGCGCGCGCGTGTGTGTGTGGGTGTTCACTGTAAGCACAGAGCCAGCATTCAATAAATCTTATTTTGCAGTGATTATGCTAATTAAAATGCAACATAAACACACGCCTGTGTATTTATATTGCATTTCAATTAACATACGACACAACAGTGTGAAATACACAGACAGTGTTTACAGTTTTGTTGTCACTCCTGTTCCGCATTCTGTTTTGAACTGAGAAAGAATTCTATGTATTCAGCAACAAAATGCTCATTTTTTTGTCAGCTCATGAAAACCATCCATCTCCTATGCAGCTTTGTTTCATTTTGTTTCTCCTGTTGCTCCCCCACGCAAAGACTTCTCACAAAAAAAGATCAAATGAACCTTTTTATTGCAAAACACTGAATCTGTACTTTTCCAAGGAGCAATCTGGGTTCACCTTGGCCAACAGGATATTTCTTTCCTCCTCCACTTTATTTTTAAGCCTAAATGGGTGCAACCCACCAGCAAAACCTCTATCCCAGTTTTTGGATGTTCTGCCTCCCATTCTTGAGACGTCTCGAAGGGCCACAGACAGAAATAGCCTTGCTGCTTAAAAAAGGTAATTGCTATGTAATTTTTCAGCACTCCCATATAAGGACAGGCCATTAAAATCACATTGAGTAACAATCGTTGCTCTGTCTGAGTTGACAAATAGTACGGTACACACAGAGAGGCATTAAAAAACTGACTAAGGCCCAGACGTAATAGCGGTCCTACTTAGCAAACAAGCCCACAATAATACAGAAGGGGTATTAAACAGTATGCAAATGCAATTCTCTTTCAAGGAAGTGTTTAATTGTTTCACTGAGCCATTATATCATGCACAGAGGCAGTTTCAAAACAAACTGTTTTCTTTTGTGCTGATCCAGCGTATTTTTTCTCATGTCACAAATTAATGTATATGCCATCTATTTGAATGAGAATTCAGCCTGAGAGTAAATTTGAATTGACGCATTTGCACAGACATCTGTCACTGTCACTATAGTTTTACACAGGTCTGGGATTGGTCTTTGAAAAAAAGGTTGGGATCTTTGACACCCTCTCATCTCTTAGGTTGCATTTCCTGTCTACTGAACCTGAAACCTTTTACAGACTAGAGAGATGTGTATGGAGGACAATACATCAATCTAGATGTGTGCTCAGAGCACTTGGATAGACAAAGGATTGCTATTTGATAGCAGCATAACAGAGGTGGACAAAACCTTTTCTGTTATTTTTTTATATTCAAGATACACTCCCCCTCACAATAATGTAGGATCACGTTGAAGAGCCATTTCAATTTACAGCACGCTACAGAATCAACATATTAGTACTCAAAACTATCAAGTCCCCTCTACATGCTGTAATTTAAATCACATTACGCCCGCAAGTGAGATCTGGTAAACTTTCCCCTGAAGAACGTCTAGATTGTAGACACATCTGCTTAGCACTAATAGATGAAGGGCACTCAGTGTCTGAAGGAGAGTCAGGTTAGCCATCTTAATTACGCAGGTCTTGGCATTTGATCACGTGAACGACTGGGACTGTGTCACCCCTTGAAGAGGCTGGTTGGGGGGTGGGGGTGGGAGTGGGGGTATGTCATACCCTTTATGCACATCCTGTCTGAGCACACCCATGCGTGTGTCAACAGCCAGCGCAGTAAACATGCCGTAATCCAAAGATATTTTTAGTCAAGAGTGAAAAGAAAAACAGGCTGACAAGCAAACCTCTTTAGCTTGTTTGTCTTTAATGAACTTAATTTTAAATATGATTAGCATATGAATTTTTCACACTTGATTGGATAATCTAATCTGGTTCTCAGAACATGTAGAACTTGTTATTTGGAAAGTGTCAATGTAGACAGGTCAATGTTTGGATGAGGGGAATCTAAAATAGCTCTCAGATCTGTTCAGAGTCTTCATATGTCAGTATATATCAGCGTGTTCTCTTGAATTTGTCTAAACATCTTTGAAAACATTCAGACTTTCACCACCAATCTGTTCACTCAAAGTCTACTCTCCGGCCCTACTGTAGGTCTTTCAAACATAGGCTTGCAAATTGTTCTTACATTATCCAAAATGTAATAATAATAATTGCCTAATAATAATAATAATAATAAAAAGAAGAAGAAGAAGAAGAAGAAGAAGAAGAAATAGGAAGAAGAAGAAGAGCGATAATAACATTTCAATCCCCCCCCCCCCCCCTCTAATCCTCCCCCAACCCGTGCCCTAAACATCATTTATGACAATGAGTCATAAGTTGTTTCTGACATGGCTTCAGGGGATGGTTCTGATCTGTGTTCACAATATAACTGAGGTATGCTAAGATGATGATCCTACTGTGAATATACAGAAATAGCGTGAAAACAAAGCAAAAAAAAAAAACTTAACACATGCTGCTCTCCCTGAAATAATGATTTGAATAGCTAGCTACACATTAACCCAGAAACATATAGCAATTTGACAGACTAACTTCTGATGACTTGTATTTGTCATGTATTTTTAAATATTCTTAGCGCAGAGATGCATTCCCTTCTATGAGAGGCCCTGGAAGAGCAATTATTCCTGTCTAAACTAATTAGACTGTACTCCATTTGACTTTAGACTGCATATAGCCTAGGTGGTGTCTGATGATTTTTAAAATATGGTCGTGTTGAATATTAATTTGCTGATAGTGTACCTTGTCTGTTCATTCTAATCATTTACTGTATAGGCTACCAGTGATTTCTCTTTGTTTGAAAATAAATGAAATTCTTGATTTGAAGATATTGAGTTGGATAATTTAAAAAGTCATTTTATGGTACTAGATCTATGTTCTGAAGAATACATTAGTTCAACTTTAATTGCGTTGAATTGATGGGAATAAGAGTCAAATAATTCTCAGAAATTCCGTAAATAACCGATGGGGTACGAGAGAGCCCGAGAATGTCAGCGAACAACCTGTGAGCCAAAGGGAGCGAGCGAGAGCGAGACCGTGACTGACTGAGAGCGCGCGAGAGAAAAGAACCTGTCACAGCGCGGGGGACAGAGGGCGAAAGACTGAATGAGGAAAACTCGGAAACACGCCGTTTCAACTCGGGGAGAATATACGTTTTAAAACAGACTTTTATCATCGATACGAATCACGCTTTGGACTGTTTTGCTTCAAAGCACCATAAGGAATATACTCGATTTAGGCTGGGTGCGAGAAGGCTTTAAAGGACGCCGATTTAAACCTTCAGGATCGCACAAGGTTTCTTGAACTGAGGGGAAGGGATATTATTTCTCTTTCAAGTGGACCGGGGACGCGAACTGGTTACTGTTTACTCAAGAATATGAAAACGACCGAGGAAACCAAAGACTGTGAGTTTTTAATGCTTTCAGTGTTGTCATGCGCTCTTGTTGTGACTAATATTTTGGTGGACTGTAGGTTAAGTTGAAATCGTTGCTGATCTCGTGTAGAATTGTGGACTGTTGTTTGTAGCAAGTGCATGCGATTGTTTCCATTCTGGAGTTCAGATATCATTGATATGAAGACGTATTGTTTTATGTCCCACTATAAGCTTTCTACAGACCAGCGTGCATCGATTCACAGCTTGTCCGAGATCGATATGGCTATGTACACGCCTCATGGGCAAATAACGTTACCAGGACCAAGGCATCTCCGGTCGGGCAGTCCGTGTACTGGAACCTGTTACGTTGAATTGGGAATACGACATGATAGTAATTTCAATATGAACAACATTGACGGGTACAGCTTTGTGCGAGGTGTCACATCAGCTGTCTCAATTTTGTAACCCACTCAGAAAAATCCTAACGTTATAACATTGCTGAACACACAGCGTTGGAGGCTATGTGGTCTCTGTGGCTCGTTTGTACAACTTATAAAGTAGCCTCAGAATCCTTCAGTGATACGATAACTTTTATTGGCATTTCCCCCCAAATGCAAACGCTACGGGATAAACCACTTCTTAATGATTGTTAATTGCTATGTTTTAAATGAGCGTGCCAGTGGCTTAATCCAGGCTATAACATGAATGACCCATCACCGAATGATTTTTCCATGTAGACTACTGTGAATTCAATGTTTTTTTAAACTATGTTTTTCAGTATACATGTCATGTAGGAAAATATTTTAGAATATGTAGTCGGAGAAGAGTATGTCAGCCTGCAAGGCCAGAGTTAAAATCACTGAGATAATGATCAATTATTACGGACTTGAGTAAACATGAACGGTATGCATCGCCCATCGTGCCGTTGTCGAATGGTACTCGTATATTAACATGTCTAACGATGTGCGACCGAAATGAGATGCATCACCTATTGGTTTAAATCGAGCATTCAGAAAGCCTCTTGACTTTAACGAGATCCGCAATATACTATATAGTAAGCTACCGAAGAAATAATAGGGTACTTTTCTTCGGACTTTCCGCCATTTGCTTTCTTTAATACCACATTTGAATGAAGGTCGTGATGTTTTTAGTTCCCAAGGAGCACACTGGGTTTGATATCCAATTTTGGTGCATTCGTTTGCACTCATTCCATGTGTATTTTTATGCGTAACGCTTCTTTGGAATTAGACGGAATGCACGAGCATGCCAGCCTCTGACGGCATTAAAATCCACGACGTTGCATGGTCACTTTGAAATTAGATTAATTTGGCTTGCATTTCGTTTTTCATTTGAAAGGTCGAGTGGGATCTTGTCTGTATTGCGTCGCCAAGTATCAGTCGGCAGTGAGTTTTATGCTGTCCCCAGAGGCGTTGGACAGCCGTGAGAATAAATTATATTAATTCGGCAGTGCCGAACTGATTTGGCTGCATGTATGTTGGTCTGCTATCGTCTTGCCATGACATGACATGACATGGCTACTGTCATTGGTATAAAAAAAGACTAGCTTAATACCATGTCGTGTGGCAAAGCGGCAAGTGCGGAATGGGTGGCAGTCTTTGCGCATCCACCAACTTCAGCTCCGCACTTAAACGCTCGGAAAATCCTGTGCCAAATTGCTGCCTTTTGCGTCATTTAGCACTAATGATGATAGTTTTGCGTCTTATTAATCGTTGCAGTGGTAGTCAGGCGGTTGGAATATCAGTCTGGCTAATAAAATTGGACGGGGATGGATAGGCTTTGCAAGCTTTTGGATCGAACTGTCTTACTTTTGTGCATAACTTCAGTATTTCCCACAGTTGCTTGACCCATCATATGAACATGATATAAAAGTTGACAAAATTACTGCCGTTAAATTATGCTTAATGCTCATCTTAAAACATAGACGTGGACCTATGACACTTGCTCTGATGTGTTCAACAGAAGCATAAATTGCTCTCCGTCATTGCTAGGTTTTTAATATGCAGCCAGAGGGCAGCCAGACTGTATTGCAAGCAGTGTTGTGGTGCAGTGTGCATGCCCACGAACGTGTTGGCGAGGCCTGGTGCTTTGCCACTGTGAGTCTGTGAGTGTGTGTGTGTGTGCGTGTGCCCTGAAGTGATACCACGGGGTCAGGCTTGGTAGCCAACAGGGCAGCTGTTTTTTTATATGCCTCTGCCCTCTGCTAATGAATTTCTGGGCCCTGACAGTGACGAGGAGGCCCTCAGAAGTAAACAGAGAGCAATGCGCTGCTGCTGGTAATTAGTACCGTTGCCGGCACCCACTCTCCCATCTCTACCTATTGCGCCTCTCTCTGCCCTTCGCTTTTCTATGGAGTGGACACCCCCCCCCCCTTCCACACATATACACACACCCTACCCATTTCTCTCTTTTTCCATCTCTGTCTCTCTCTATCTCTGCCTGTGCTCACTCATGCTCTCCACATTGGTAAATTATGTGTAATTTCAGGGATGAGTGGTAGCGTAAACATATTAAAGGGGTGGGCTTGTGTTTGTGTGTTTATGTGTGTTTTTAGTGTGTGTTTTATCTCTTTCTTGGCCTGTGATTATTTATTTGTGTCTATGTATATGTGTGTGTGTGTGTGTGTGTGTGTGTGTGTGTGTGTGTGTGTGTGTGTGTGTGTGTCTGTGTGTGTGTTTTGCGCCACCCGGGCTGGTTGACGCAGCAGGTAGCCGTGGTGTGCTAATGAGATTGAACACGCAGCACAGCAGAGGTGAAGCACTCTTTGTGATGGGGAGGAGTTTGGGATGAGTTGTGGATGGCATTCAGTGGGCCTCTTGTGAGAACGTCAAGAGAAAAAAAGGGCTTTTTGTTGCTGTTTTTGCTATTAATTTCTTTTCACGAGTGCTAACTATTTAATTGGTTTTGTTTATACCTGATGTGCAAATGCTGTTGACAGTTTGCTGTGATGGATGTGTGCATACTTGAGTATGTGTGGTACAGGTTTGTGTGTGTGTGTGTGTGTGTGTGTGTGTGTGTGAGAGAGAGAGAGAGAGAGACAAAGAGAGTTTGTTTGTCGAGGGGGTAGACACCAAATGCAATGAACTAACATTGTGTGTGTGTTTGTCTGTGTCATTGGTGAGGAGGCAGTAAATGCATGGAATTCACAGTGTGTGTGTGTGTGTGTGTGTGTGTATGTTTTTAATGGGCGGGGGGTGTAGGTGGATGGTGCAGCAAATGCACTGAATTCACAGTTTGCGTAAATAGCTGTTTCACAGTGAGCACAGAGGGACGAGGCATCTGCTGTGTTGTGTGTGTGTGTGTGTGTGAGTGAGTGTGTGTTTGGTGGGGTGTTGTTTTCTTTGGCTCCTGCCATCTTGCTCACACGTAGCCGATAGCCTGCCTCCTAGCCCACAGCAGCTGACAGGGGAAGCGATCTTAGCTGGAGCCGAAGCCGGAGCCAGAGCAGAGGAGAGCAGAGTACTGCTCCACCTCAGTCAGCTCAGCTGCTTGCTGTGGAGTCCTGTCCTTCGGATTCACCGTGACCGTGCTCGTTAAGTGTGGCCCAGTTTTTCAGAAAGTGTGCTAGGGAGGAATGCGATGACAAGAAGTGGAGGTGGTGGCCGGTGAGCATGTGTTTTCTAGGCAAAGGCTCTCGGAGTCTCGCTTGATGCCTTTCAGTGTTTGTTGTATACTTACCCACAATCCTCTTGTTAATGCTGATGCTTCGCACAAAATAAACTATTTGTCTGATGCAGATCAGTTTCACAAACAGGGATGGAGGGTGGGGGTGGGGGTGGGGGGGAGTGGGGTGGGATTAAGTCTCTAGGATTTCAAAAGCTCAATGTACATTTAGCCTTTAAGTCTTTATAGTCTTTCTGATTTATTGACTTGGATATCCAGATACTGCAATTCCAACACCACATGCTGACAATATTTCCTTTCTTCGTCAGGAAATGTGATCCATACTTATTCACAAAACTGACATCATGAGCGCTGTTCAAAATACCGGCTATTTTGAACTCTTTAAGAAATCAAATGCATCAAGGCCAAACCATATCCGCCTATGAGATCACTAGCAACAGTTACTGTAGAATGCAACTTGACAGGTAGGCAAGTAAATGAATCAAATTGTTCGCCACAGCAACTTTGTGCACCTAATGTATGTAATGGCATGCTTTTGGTGTTGCCACAGGCGTTATTGTTATGCTCCCAGGCAGCTGCATTACTGACTGTGAGATTTATGAATGTGTCAGCATAGTGGTCAATTGAGAAGCAAATCACTCCTGGTGCCGTGCCAGCCACTGATCCATCACATGTGGAATGACGTACCCCTAATGTTTAAACATAATGTTAAGGGCCTAGTTCAGCAAAAAATGCGATTTGTGTGTCATAACATGACTGTTATTGAAAACATCATATAGCCTATATATAATAGTTTGTGGAGTATCTAGGTTTGCTATTGACTGTTTCAACGGGAACAAACAAAAACAATGACTCAACATTCTCTTTTGTTCCCAGAGTCCTTTTGCTTTTTGTATATCACATCAGACAGGGATTAGGAATTAATGGGAAGGGTCCGTTTGACATGTTAAAAAGGGAACTCTGTGGGAAGAGCTGTGATGCTAACAATTACGTCTACTGTATATGGTTTATAGTGCTGAATAAACGTTTTTCCCCACTTAATGAAGATGTACGAAGTGACAGATTCTAGCATCCATGGGTAGGAATGGGAAGTGATAGGATTTCATTGACATTAGTACCACTGTCAATTCTGCTTATCGGCCTGACTCTTCATCTGTTCTCTTGTCAATTTCTTACTGCCGTGCTGTGGAGAAGGTAGTCCTGCTTAGGTTTTCAGTATCTTATCTGAATATAAAATGTGTGACAAGAGAATTATTGGCAATATGATACAACAACACCCCATACGATTCCAGTGGATTGAAACAAGAGATTCTCAACAAGAGATTGCGCAATTCCCACCCTTACCTTTGAGTTTTGCTACTGTGGAATGCCTGCCTCTCGTGCCCAAGATTGCCAATGTGAGTCCAAATCAGAGTGGAGCTGTCCAGAGTATACAACGCAAGTTACACAGGAGTCATGACCCAAAATTAAGTGTGCCCTCCAGCACTGAGTTTAACATTAACTAGACCCAACAGATCCAGTGCTGTACTAAGAGCCAACCTTACTTCTCCCTGACACACTGAGAGACAAGCCAGCAATAGAGCCTGGGAGCCACAGAGCACGTCGGCCATATTGGGAGGCCACTGCGTTAAACAAAAACATTCTGTGCAATTTCTTCTGAGTGTGCTGAAAAGTAGTTTAATGAATCTCAATATAAGAGGGAAAAAAAAGTTAAACAGATAAACAAGGAGTAGTAGCCTCAAAATATGTTTGTTCCATCCGATCAGCTACTACGATTGGACAACTTCGGACCGTGATGTCACGTTCCCAAGCTCTATAGACCCTTTACCCCCATTTGATATCGGCCTCCTCACTGGTGTGCCCAGGGCCACCTCTCAGTGGACGCATTTCTGTGTTATTAACTTATTACTGTGCCTGAAGTTATGTGAACAAGAAATTCTTAGTTGGGAATGCGTGCAAATTCACATCAGTCCCCTAATGCGAATATAAATTTTATATGCTTCGGGGGGGGCGGTGGATTAACTACTGGTGCAAGTAAGGCACAATGTGATTAAAGGTGGCATTTAGAACTACATTTCTATCCTTATGTGTTTCCCTAGCAACATTACATTTTGATCCCGTAGTTGGTTGGAATATATGTCTCTACATAGTTGATGGAAACACATGCATATTTCCATTCCTTAGCCGAATTTTAATCGCTGACAATATGAAATCCGAGTAAGTGGAATAGAAACCTGGCTAGTGTCTGAAGCTACCATTATGGTTCCAGGCCAATGCAGGGCCATGCACACTGTGCTGGTCGCTCGCTCTTTTTGCATTGTGTGACTGAGAGTGAGAGCCATTGGTGTCCTGGCTGTGCCATTTTAATCTGTTAGGCATTTTTGTGCTGCTACTGAAACCTTCACCTCTCCCCTCCGCGTAGTTCTTGTGTGTCATGTGCCCTGCTGCTTAGCAAATATACCATGGAGGTAGCACCTGTTGGCCGTGGCAGATGTTGACCTGAAACTCCTGAGGTTTCCTGTGATCCGGGCCTGTCGTCTCCACTGTTTACATAACAGGGGGCCTTGGGCAGTCATCACCGTGGCCTCGCTTGGGTTCATTGCTGAGCCAATGATTTGCTCAATTTCATTTATTGGCTGTATTATGTTGTGGTGTGTTTTTTTTTTTTTTTTGTCCTGTGTGTTTGAGGCCTTGGGGGGGAAAATGAGACTGAAGATAGTGGACAGAGCTGGGGGGCAATATATATTTTTTTCTTCTTCTTCTTTTTTTTCTCCTTTCTGTTTTATTTTTATGGAACCCCTTGGTGATTACGTGTTGAAAAGAGACGTTGTGTAATGGGAAACCAATAGTAGTTTTTTGGGAGGCTGTAATGCCGTGCTGCCCTCTGTGCATTAGGTGCCCCCTTATGACAAGCCAACTTTTTGTTTTCGCCAAGTGCAAAGAGGCGTGCTGTGCCAAGTGAGACATTGGTCTCCAAATGTCCCTGTTTTACTGCTAAGCCATTGCAGTTGCAGTGTTATTGTTACACTGTTATCACCCCTTGGTGGTAGTGGCGATGTACTTATGTCCATCAGGGAAGCCACTTACAGCCTCCGCAGGAGGCAGACGCCACACTGTGCGATCCCGAAGAGCTTAAGTCGATAAGTGATATTTGAGCTTGTTAATACAAATACAGATGCAAATTCCAAATAGCATCTGTGGACATGGATGATCGGAGACATAGGTAAAATCTGTTGTTGTTTTTGTTCTGGCTCTTGTTGTTGTTGTTGTTGTTTTGCAGTTGGTTTGATGTTGTTTTCATCAGAATTATATTCTGTTATTATCTCCTTTAAAACACCTCCAATGTCCAGCGGTTGCCCTGTGTGCTCCAGGAAGAGACGGGAATCTGCATTACATCACTGGCCAGCCATTGTGTTGTACATCTGCTGATTGAACTATCAGCGAACAGTCGAGGTGTTCTCATTTTGTTCCCACAAAAGAACAACAAATACAGAGAACAGAGTAGCCAGGGTTTTCAATTACTGTCGCCATTGTTTGTTGTTCGACCAGCGTCTGGCTGGCAATGTTGTTGTTTCATCCCTCCATAGATCAAGGGCCGGACTCCATCGTTTTGGCCACAAGCATGAGATGCCCTTATTGGGTGAAATCACAAGTGCAATGTCCACCGTCTGTGCAGACGATGTGCTGAAAGAGAGAGAGAGAGCTGGGAAAGGTATCTGCAAATACTTGTACCCTGGAGATCCAGCTAAAAATAAAGCATGCCTCAAGCATACAAGGTATTATTTGATATGAGAATTACCAGGAGTAATTGGGTTTTTATCTGACCCTAGCAGCAGTTCCTATGTTGTTAGTCATCTCGGATGTCATTAGTCCCTGATGATAAAACCATGGTCATATCGTGAGTTGCAGAGCCCACCTGTAGATGGGAATAAAAGAGCTCTGTTTTCCATCAGAGTAACTGCTGCCTCACAGCAAGGAAAATATTTTCCACTGTGTCTGGTTTGATTTTATTTATTTATATCAATCCAATGTTATTTTTTTTCTTTATTCATATTTTTTAATGAAGTCTTTCTGGAGCATTGACATGTTTGCACTCCTGCTGAATCTCACTTAGGCATGACCTGTCGACGTATGAAGATGTTTCCATCACGGAGGGCTGATTATCCTCTTGTAGGTCTGATGAACATTTTCAGTGTGTGTGTAAGTGGATTTTTGCCTCGCTATCCTACCTGTTAAGGTGATTTTGCCGCTTTGAAGTGAATACTGTCAGCTTGAGGAAGAGGGGCGGCACTTTGTAGTTTTTCAGCATGACATTAAAATGTTAACACAAGCGCGCCGTTTGCGTCTTGAATCGGTGCAGATTCTTTTGATCAGGCGCTGAGAGGCACCCAAGACTGGCGATGCTCAACCAGCGGGATTGTTCTAACAAATGTTGAAATGGGAGGGGAGGATGATGACATGTTGTTGATGTATTTGAATTTCTTCTCCCACCCTACCCAGTTCTCAAAAAGTTACATGATGCTGGGCCTCAGTGGTGGGTGGATGTGTTGGTGTGTGTGTGTGTGTGTGTGTGTGTGTGTGTGTGTGTATATGTATGTATGTGTGTGTGTTTTCTCCTGTTATTGTGTTCACCTCATTGCGCCAGCGCTCCCTGTCACCGCATATCATCAATTAATGAGACGTCAGTGAGGATGACTGGCTCTCTGAAAAGCACTGCGCTTGTCAGGCTCAGCAGAGCAGCTCCCTCTGCACGTTTACTCAAAAGGCTAATTTCACCTCTCTCACGTGTTCCCTTTCATAAAGAGCAAGTTTGAGCCTCTTAGTTTTTTCATGTTATTCCATTCATGTCTGTAGAGTAAGTTATATGTTATATGAGGAAAAGATAAAGGTTTTAGTTTCTTAACAGTTTCTGCTGCCTGGCTTCTCAAGCTTCCAGATTCTGCTTGGAGGCTGCAGCCATTTTGTTTCTATGACCTCAGACACTGCATGGAATCTCTTGTAGTTTTACTATTATTAGGCTTGCATCAAGTGGCCATGAATTACTAATGGTGTGATGAATTTCATTTGGGATTGATCTAGATGCTATGTCTCGTTAGCCTACGTGCTTGTGCTTTTCTAGTTTAAGTGGATTAAAAGCATTTGTTGTCCAAGTTTCTGGAAATCTCAGTGGCACGTGTTATTTGTCCAAGCATGTAAACAAGGACAACAACACAGTCAACAAAACCTCACGAAAAAGAATTCCCTTTGGGCCCGAGGGTGAGGATTAAAAAAGGAACATATTACCAACACACACTTGTGTAACACTTGTTTATGGGAGCCAGACAGAGGAATAATTGATGTGCTTCCTTGGAGACCATAGTGAATTAGCGTCCCTGAGTGAAACTGTTAAAAATGCACCGCTGACTCAAATAGCCATTTTCTGCTTAATTTCACATTGCTGCGTCCATTCAGATGCCAGGACTATTGAAGTCTGCCACAAATAAGCTGGATAGGTCAGGTTTGTAATCTCTCTTCAGAAGGAGAAAAAAAATCATGAAAAAACCCAAACCCTCAGACCCCTCCTCTTCTGCTTCCTGTGTTTGTGATCATTTACTGCTTTACTGCTGGACCCATTTCTGTTCTTCTTGGCAATGATTGTTCAAATGCAGAGGTGTCGCGGGGTATCAAACTAAAAGCTCTTGTCTAGACTTTAATGCACATGGAAGGAAGGCTGCCTCGCTTGTTAGACGATTGACGTGCAGTGTTTGCTCTACCCAGGCACGGATGCGATATCACTCTCTATTCTCTCAAAATTCCTGAGGAGATTGAGTATATTTAGGCAGTATAAAGAACAGTTTGTTTTACACAGAGGGCCCTTTTATCTGAAGGGAAAGGAGCATATACACACTCACACACACACACACACATACACACATCCTTGTGTCATGGTGTTGAAGGATGGCCTATCTGATAATCTACCAGACTGTAGATACTTGAGATAAAAGCCATCTTGATGGTTGATTCTTGTCAATGTTGGTGTACTTCCTTGTATCTACACGTGTGTTTATACGTCTGTTTATGACACTTTTTTTTTTCAAGTAGCTCTAGTTATTGCTGCTTTTGATGACTTTGATCGGTGAGAGATCTCATTCAAGATTCCGGCATTCCAGAGACAAAGGGGACACAGTGGGAGAATGCGTCGCCACGACAACCCTAACACTCACACTCCTAATGACTTTCCACTGCCATCAGTGTCTATTAACCAACCACCCATCCCCCCTCCCAATCCCGACCCTCTCGTCCACCACGGCCCCCTTGAGAAATGTTGTTTTGATTTTTGAGTTGCTTTCCTGCCAGAGACCATTCAGAAGCATCCTGTCCTGCTCGCTGATGGCCTGCAGTGCCATTACCATGATTAGATTGTCTGAAGGCAAATGAGAATCAGATGACTCACAGTGGCCATTAATCCATTTGTTAAAATGCTCCAGCCGTCACCACCCCCCCCCCCCCCACCTCACCACCACCACCCCACAGCCCATCCCAACATCCTACTCAACGCCACTCCCCCCACCCCACCCCACCCCACCCC
The DNA here is from genome assembly GCA_030264415.1 of Sardinella fimbriata. Classification (NCBI taxonomy): domain Eukaryota; kingdom Metazoa; phylum Chordata; class Actinopteri; order Clupeiformes; family Clupeidae; genus Sardinella; species Sardinella fimbriata. Next base: position 16,817,467 of record JASCQX010000002.1, read on the forward strand.
ACCCCTCGGCCCCAGTCTTCTACAAGGTCAAGCCTGGGTGCCTCTTGATAGTGTAATGTAATGCAGACCTCTAAGTGTAAACCTATTGATGGCTATTGGCTATGTGAGACGGTGTTTATGTGTGTTAGTGGGTGTGGAGGGTTAAAGAGGCAACCTGTGAGTTAGCCAGATATGCTCTTGTATTTTTTTTTTCTTTCCTCTTCTTCCTTTTCTTTCTCATCTTCCTCTGCTTTTTTTTCCTTCATTGGAGCTTTATGGTACTGCATTGTGACAGCACAGAGATAGGTGCTGGGGTGTGACCATTGTAATAGCGGGGATACAGGACAGAGTGGTCCATCACAGGCCTTGACATGCTTGGGAGATTGAAACTCAAGTGTATATATCACAGCATTGCGGCTTAATAAAATATTCCATCATGCCTGTGTCAGAGTGGAGTGGAGCCTCGCCTCGCCTCGCCTTGCTTTGCCACGGCCAGTGTCGCCTTGCCGGACGAGACTAGATGCTGAGAGGCCGCAGTAGTGGAGAAGTATGGGCGAAGGACACCGATAAATTTAGACCAGAAGTGGCTGAAGTGTATTTGAAGAAAGCTTTGTTGTTGTTGTTGTTGTTGTTTGTTTATTTGTTGATTGTTGATAGTTGTTGCAGTTACTGTTGTTGTTTGTGTCGCCTGAGGGATTAAGAGCAAGAAAATCATGGCATTCAATACTTGAGCAGTAATTCGTGGAATCAAATGAGCCGTTTGTGTGGTGATAAACGGTTTCGTTATATCCAGTGACTACTTTTTTTTTTGACTGGGCAAAGAAATAAAGAAAAAAGATGATGCTATTCACCATGCAGATAATATTTCCCAAAGCATCCCTGAAATGAATACCCCAGTGGGATTCGTCTCCGTCAGGCTGCAGCACATCTGAGACGCTCTCTGAAGGAATCAAAAATGCTCATTACGCCTGAGGGAGAAGATCGTCAGCATGACTGTGGTGGGACATCTACTTTGAGCTTAATTTACTTAATTTAAGCATTTTTCGGAGGGGGAAACACTTCTTCATGAATTCAATATACTGCATATGAAAAACCAGAGCGAGCAGTCATGTTAAGAATAGCGTCGATCTTTTAAATGCGTTTAGTCAGTTATGAAATGCAAAGAGTGCTCAAACCAAGGCTTAGCTATTTTTTTTTATTTTATTTAGATAAACCCACTCTTGATTTGAAAGGCAGTGTTGAAACACTGCAGTGTTGATGAATACTGAATACAGCCCCATCATTCTCCTTTCCATAGTGTCACGGGATATTGTGTGTGTGTGTGTGTGTGTGTGTGTGTGTGTGTGTGTGTGTGTGTGTGTGTGTACATGCACATATGAGTGTACGAGTGTGTGTGCACGTCCAGATTGACTCACATGGTGTGGCGTAAGTGTGTGTCTGGACACGTTCCCATCCTACAGGCCGACCTGCCCTCTGCCATTCTGGCTTGGCCCCAGCGGCCCCGGACGAATAACACGCGCTGATGCACCAGAAGGTGAAGTCATATTGCCCCACTGTGTCAAGGGTTGGCCAATACTGCTGAGGACTGCCCAAAAAAAAGCTATAGCCACCTTTAGGTCAACAGAAACAATTGATACACCTTTTTACTCTAATTTAATGTAGTTTCCATCTCCGACACAGGGCACTGATAATAGCCTCAAGGGAAAATGTGCATTGGCTCCTTTTACTACCAGTGGTTGGCGGCATTTACTGCCAATGCATGTGAAAATTGTTAGCAAGGGAATATGAAGAGCGAGCCTTAGTAGTGGAGGTGGAATCTCTCCATGAGTGTGTGTGTGTGTGTGTGTGTGTGTGTGTGTGTGTGTGTATTTACAGAACAAAAGTTAAATGGCTTCTCTGTGGGTGAATCCTTATAGAGGGAGAGAGAAAGAGAGGAAGAGAAACAGAGAGCAGAAGTGGGACCTTTGCCAAATGCAAGAGGTGGGGGGTGTGTGTGTGTGTGTGTGTGTGTGTGT
>JASCQX010000002.1:17058887-17072424 GCA_030264415.1 Sardinella fimbriata
GAATCAGATATTCTTGACTGAAACACAGTTCACCACTATGATGTTGACACTTCATATTACTGGTCTTTTAGCAAAAAATATTTACCTCTAGATGTAAATTCTCTTCTGCAACAAGGAAATGTCCACAATGTGTTATTTCTGGAATGCTTGATTTAGAGCAGGGGTCTCAAATTGGCGGCCGGGGGGCCAGATCTGGACCTTCACACCATTTCATGCAGCCCGATTCAGAAAGCTTGGAAATAGCTGTACTCATGTAGCTTGCTTGAAAATAGTGATAACTATGCACAAAATTATTTTTATTGCAGATTTAAAATAATTGCACCACTGCTTTGCAATGCTGGGAGCACTGCATGCACAACTATTAAGTACATCATGCTTAACTATTGACAGGAAAGGAAGACAAATTAAAGCGGTGAGGAAGTCAGAATACAGACACATTAGGACTGAGACTAGTGGTGGTCAAGAAACATGCTTTTCCCCCACAATACAGTAGTTTGTGGTCATGCATGTAGACAAGGCAGCCCCCTGAGGAAAAGCATCATAATCATAGGGCCCATGGTAAAAATGAGTTTGAGACCCCTGTTTTAGAGAGAGAATTGTGTGTTTTTGTGTGGATGGAGTGTACAGAAAAAATGTATGCTTATCATAAAGCGCTCAGATGCCTAGTCATTTCATACAGAAGAGGCAGCAACTCTGACATTTTCGTCCAGTGTAGTTTTTATACATTTTTTCCCTTTTTTTGGAGACAAGAGTTGATAGTATGATAGAATGAATTGTTGCTTTAGAGTGACGTCACGGTCGTTGTTCGGAATGACGGGAGCTAGCAGTGAGGAGAAGGCCGCGCGCAGAGACGGAGCTGATTAGCTGCCAGTGTATTTCTAAGGATCAAGGTCGTCGATTACTTCGTATTACAGGTAATGTTGATGAAAAATATAAAGCGGGGGAAGTTTGAGATGGACGTGCTGATATAATTTCGGATAGATCCCCGTGTGTCTGCGTGCCATCACTTGCAAGGTTAGCGACCAACCTAGCCAGTTGGCTAATTCTTGATCAACAACAGCTAACGATAGCTAACCTCGCTAGCCAGCTAGTTAGACAGCCAGCGATAGTCAAATTTCGCTAGTGTAGCGACTTGAAAGAAAACTAATTCATTCCGTAATTATCTGTCGTATCAGCCGAGTTTTGGTAGTGTTTTATAGCATGTGTATTGTACATAATATGTTCGACGCGGTAGGGTTATTGTCATATTTTGGTTCTCTACTTCGGTCAGATAATCGAGCCAAAGAAAATGTTTTTCAGAATTGCGGACAAACCTGGGGGGTTGGTGGGGTTGCTAGCTGCTCCTCTATCAGGTTCAGCTTTAGTTAGCAATGCTAGTTGGCTAATGTTCATTAGCCAGCTGTCCCAGAAAGGTTGCTGTTGGTACTAAACAATTTGGCAACAACCCAGGGACACATTTCGCATTCTTACAGATACCAAAACAGGATCTGTAATTCTAGTGCTATGAAAGTTTGTCTGGCCTGATGGTGTTGAATGTCTAACGATCTTGGTCTAGCAAATGTAATAAAGCCATTTCTTGTTTTTCAAACCAACGGACAGAACAATCGTTTGTTGGCTAGCGTTATAGGTTACGACGGTGAATAGAAATTCAGATCCCTTTGTTAACTTCAAGAAATTTCAAGCCATAATTGAGATGTGAAAATGTATCTATCAAGGAACTAGTTATCTTTGTTTCCTGATCCATTTATTTGCGCCCTCGCTTGGAATCGTTCTGGGGTCACTTGTCAGTAGGTAGGGAGGCAAGGTAGCTAACACAAAATAGGTGAGATGGACTGGCGAGTGTTTGTCTTTGTAGCTATGCCTGCCAGGTTAGGAAACCTATTGTTGGAAACTTGACCTAACGTTTCCCCAACGTTTGAACAACGGGTGTCGTTATGCGATGTTTTTGTTTTGCATGTGTAGATGTGTAGCCTAGATCCATTTTATCAAGTAAACTGGCATATCTTGTTGAGAATTGTAAGGCAGTACTAGTTGTCAGTTTAGTTGACCAAATTCCACATACATTAGTAAGGAGAAATACAACTAGCTCGTATTATTTTGACGACAAATTTAACCAGTTTAACTAAGCTGATAAAAATGAAAATAGGTTGTAATCTCTCTTTCCTCAACGTTAGGCATGCCTTATTATGTATTGAAGGAGGGTTAAATGATTAAAATCTCTCAAGGATTTTTTGTGTGCTCAGTGAGGGGGTGTTGACAGTGTTTGTCACAGGTGAAGTTATCCGCTAGGTATCATTCTTTGTTTCCACTCACGTACTGCTACATGTCCAGGCAAACTTGTTTGTTGTCAGAAAAAAAAGTTGGGTCTGGATACGAAGCGAGGTAACTTGGTTAACCGGAGTAATTTAGGGAGAACCACTGATCTCCAAAGGAACACTGCACTAAGCATCTGTTGATTCTGCAGTGACAGTTTTTGGAGATCAACGTTGCTCCTGAAGTTACCCGGATTAACCAGCAACTTCACTTTGTAGTGCCCCCCCTTGGTCTAGCTCCATCTGAACCAGTTGTGGTTGCATCTCATAATCACCCTGAACCCCTTGCATTTCGTCACATTTCACGTATTAGCTCTTGCCATTGTATTAAAAACTGCTCTCATGCTCCAATGCCAATCTCCAAGCTCTTTTAGCAAACTGTACAGTTGATAAAATCTGTAAGATAGTGGGTGCTTAGTTTGTCTAACTCTTCAACCCCGTTTCCAGGACTGTCCTCTCCCATCCCCCTTACCCCTTTTGTGTGCGAGAAAGAGAGAGAGAGAGAGAGAGAGAGAGCATGGCTCAGGAGACCAATCAGACGCAGGTGCCAATGCTTTGCACTATGGGCTGTGGTTTCTATGGTAATCCTCGCACCAACGGCATGTGCTCGGTCTGCTACAAGGAACACCTGCAGAGGCAACAGGGAGGGGGGCGTTCCAGCCCTCCAGGTGAAAAAGGTAGGAAGATGGGAGGGACAACGGCCCAGAGGGGGTGGTGGGGGTGCCTGCTAAAAGGGGCTGGAGAAGAGGGTAGCTCCCCAGGCTGCCAGTCCTGGCATTAGTCAGCAAGAGAGTCTATTGTTTTAATTTATTTTGTTTTCTTTTGTTTTCTTTTGTCCATCCAAAACAAATACCAACACACATGTTGATTTTGGAAACCTTGAAATCCCTAAGTTAATCCATCCTACTTTCAACGTACTTTACACAATTTTTGATTGCACTGGTAGATTGTATGTTTCCTATTGTTACATTTGTTGGTAAAATTTAACATAGTTCTTTTGTATTTCTAATTAGCTACTACGTCGCCAGTGGGTTCTCCGGGAGCTTCAGGTGTGTCTGCGGAGAATATTCCGGCACCGGCCACAGAAGGGGCTGCTCAGCCTGAAGAAAGAACGTCTAGGTATGAGAATTACTTTTGTTGTTCCACCATATCCAGCTGATTGCCTTTTTAAAAGTACTGCAATGCACAAGACATAGACTGATTTCCAAAGAAGCCTATCTCAAATACATGAATTAGCTAATCACAATGTCGATTTGTGCAAGGAGGGGACTTTGAGGGTCGGACATTGTAAGGGCCAATTTGTAGTCAACGGCATAGACAGTAAAAAGTCAATGCAGGCATTACCAGATGCATGGTGGATGCCATGATTCGTCAAATGCATGGTCAAAACTTTTCTGGCGCAACACAACAACGCCTGTGATGACATGGGACTTACTTACGTTGACTATGAGTTGGCCCTAACAAGAATGAAAAGAGAAATAATTTCATCATGTGTTGATGTGTTATAACTTACCAGTCTGACGGACTGCTTGTCTACGTTTCCCCTATGGCAGTAGTTCACCCAGCCCAGTAACTCAACAGATGACCGCCATGAGCATCTCCCAGGACACTGCTGCCACTGATTCGGACCGAGCTGACGTGGAGGAGGAAGAGGATGAGGGCTCATCTAAATCATCAGGTTAGATGTAGCACTCCTCTTGTTCTAGTTTCCCCATTAGCACCAAACACAAGATCCATTAAAAAAGGTAGAAGGGGGAGCCTTCTGAATCCGGGGATCCGGGTTCGAGTCCGACTTGCGGTCATTTCCTGATCCTACCCCATCTCTCGTTCTCCCAATTATTTCCTGTCACTCTCTCACTGTCCTCTCGAAATAAAGGGATAAAAAAAAGTCACTCACTTGTAATTGAAACAAGCCAAACAAGAATCAACAAGTGTTACTGAAGGGGAGGTCAATAAGCAGCGCTGTAGCTGTCATGTGTTCTTCTCAATACACCAAACACCTGCACATCCCCATTTTCCAGATGTGGATGCCATCTGGATTTGCATTCCTCTCTGCTATTATAAGAGAGTCCTATGATATATACAGCTCAGTAGCAACCACTGGATCTACTCTATGACACTGAGGAGAACTTCAGTATTGTTCAAATTGATGACATATGCCATCACATTATATGGATTATGTTCTTGTTCCAGAATTTATCATCAGATGTTTGTTTTTTTGTATTTGTTGTTTGAACTTGGGGTTTGTTTTATGATGTTAATATGAATACATATTATTTACATATTAGTTACATTTTTTTACTATGCCTATGCCAATTCTATAGAGTTTTGGTTGCATATGTAAGTACACAGAAAGTGGTGCAGGTCTTGAGTAGTAATTTTTAAGCTAAATGAAGGACAGAGTGTCCTTCTGTGTCTTTGATGGCATCTTTCGTATTGTTTCAAAGGACCTGTTGGAGAAGCTGCACAGGCTTCTTCTGATGGCGACCAGACACCCGACAAAAGCAAGAAGAAGATCCGTTGCTTTATCTGCCGGAAAAAAATTGGTCTCACAGGTAAGGCGGTGGTGCGCAGCCTCTCGGCTTTGATTTACGGCCCACTTCAAAGCGCTCATAGGGTCTTCCCAAAGCTGCCGTGGTAAGCTTTTCATTTGGCTCCTGGCAGCAGTTGCAGCTGGATTCTTGTGTGGTGAACAAATATGCACAGTTCCCCAAACACCCGTTGTCCTCTCAGTTAGTCCTGGATCTATTAAGGATCCATTTTGGGGCAGAAACACCTGCACTCAGGAGATTTCCATTTGATATCCAGGGCAGAACAGAAGTATGAAAAACAGGCATCAGTGATTGAGTAGCTTGTAAGTATTGGATTAGTGTCTTCCTGAAAGGCCGGGCTCATCTATTTTAGAATCAATCCACAAGGGCTTTTCTCATACGAAAATACCATAGATGCCTTGAGTAAATGGAATCGATTGACTACTAATACATTAGCTTCATTCTCAGCAGTGCTTGTTTTATCAATTTACTACCATATTTTACATTTTTGGCTGGCGAACTGTCCAAACGCCTCCCTGCCCCAAAGCATCTATCACCTGTGTGTGTCCCTGGGCTGTGTGTGTGTGTGTGAGTGGGGCAGATGAGTGGCTGTCTCTTCCCCCTCAAAAGGCTACTGATGTCAGGCAGCATACTGCAGGCCAGTGGTGGATTTCACGCGGCGCTGCCGACTCGCACCTGCTCGCCGCAGCCGCACACCGCACCACACCGCACACCGCCACCCAGCCTCTCCTCAAAGGCAGCCAGGCCAGGCTTACTGCTTAGCTTAGCCAGCCCCTCAGCGGCACACTCCATTTGAGGACCATGGAGAGATTAGGGGCCACTCTACTTCCTGTGTGCCTCCTCCCTCTCACCAGAATGGGACAAAATGGCTGGTTGTCCCAATAGGGAGTGGTGCTGTTAAGTACAACTGTTAGTTAAGTACAACTGTTAGTTAGTTGTACTTAACTGTTAGTTGTTAGTTAGAGAAGTCTACAAGTGAAAGACAGAATGTTTTAAATGTGTGCATTTGTAAATGTGTTTGTCTTTTTTTTTCAAAAAAAAAAAAAAGTAGTTAAATGTTGACACTGCTTCTTGGTACAGGCTTTGACTGTCGCTGTGGCAACCAGTTCTGCGGCATCCACCGCTACTCTGACAAACATGACTGTCCCTTCGACTACCGAGGTGCCGCGGCCGCCCGCATCCGCAAGGAGAATCCCATCGTGGTGGCCGAAAAGATCCAGAAGTTATGAGGACTGAGTGACGAAGACGAAAGATCACAATGAAAACAAACAAAAATGTTTGACCTGCAAGTTTGGAGCAATGGCGGCGCAGATAATACCTGATAAAATGGCTTCATTTGTTCATGGTAGGACAAGGTGGGTGGGCTTTGCAGTGTTACAGCCCTGGTCCAGCCCTTTCCCTCACCAGTCTCTCCCTTTCTCTCCTGGAGTGGACGCGTGAGTGACTGAACATTTTGTGTGTGTGTGAGTGTGTGTGTGTGTTTATGTTTGCTTGAGAGTCAGGGAGAGCACCGTCGGGTTTGGTGGACAGTAGTCTGCTTCGGGGAGGGAAGACATTTAGAATTTTACCCTTTTTCTTTCTTTTTTTTGAATTTTTTTTTTCTTGGGATGCCAATTGGTTTTCAAGTTATCCCTTGGCAGTAGTTATAAGAGACTGGGATAAGCGATTCACGCATGGACAGACACTCGGGAGTTGGGTTTGAGTCAAGAATACGCGCTAGGGGGTTGTGACAGGCCAGCGGGAGCTTGCTATGATAGAGCCAGGCTTTACCATGATGCTTGCAAGAACGCAAGAACTCTCAGACAAGAAGCCAATACCCAGCAACTGTCACATCAACCCCCTCCCCTTTCTTTCTCCTCCCCTTTCTTTTTTTTTTCTCGCTTTCTTTTTTTTTTGTTTGTTTATCTAGTGAATTATTCATTACCATGTCAGATATCCCCCAGCCTTTGCATTTACAGAAACTGTTTGTCTTTGATATATTGACTTATCATACAGCATACTAATGTGGGGTGCATGGACAGCTATTGGAGGGGGGGGTATGGGGTCGGGGGTGTGTTGTGAGAGCGAGAGAGCGAGAGAGAGCTTTGACATAAATGCGTGAGTGAGTTCAGTTTTTTTTTTTTTTCTCTCTACCCTTTCCTTTCTGTTTTAATGAGCGTATGACTTCAGAAGATCTATATTAATATATTGTAGTTAGCTTGAATTGTGTGATTGCATTCTATTTATTTTTTTATTATCATTTGGCTGGTTCTGGAGGATTGGCAGCATGTGTCAGGAAAAAAAAAAGAAGAGATTTGTTCTTAGTCTTTCGATTATATTCAACCATTTACATCTGATTATGTAACCATTTTGAAGAAATATACATATATATATATACACACAAATTCTAATATGTGATTTTGAGTAGAGGGTCATATTGATATCGCCAACAATTATGAGGAGCCTGGACAGCAGTAGACACTAGAACCCAGATCAAAGCACAAAAGAATTACGTGTTTCAGTCTCAACAGCACAACAGCAGTATAGTGCGACAATTGAAGCATTCAATCAAAAACCTGATCTTACAAGTACGGAGGAACTAGCAGTCTGGTTGTTAGGCTACTTGTGGCAGTGAATAGCCTGCGACGGATGCATTTCGCTGCTTCTGTGTGAGCTCTACTGGCAGAAGCATGGAACTAGGGGACAACTACAGCATCTTTAATCTTTCATGTTTGATTTTCACCAGCAGACCAATGAATGATAACTGACTCAAATTTGTCCTAAGTGTGATTCTGCTTCTGTTCTAGCCATGAATCTGTATGCGTCTCTTTCTTCAACACTTCAAACAGTTGTACTGTATTCTGTGCGTAAACAAGGTCCTTAAACAAGGAAGATGCATCCACTTCCAGGTAGTATAAAGAGGAAAAAAAAAAAAACCTTAGAGTTGCATGCCAATGCAGACTCAGCTGTGTTTGTTCCTGTTGACCTAGCTTGTGGCTAATGCTGGACAGCATCTGGCCCAGATCAAAGCCAGATCAGGTCCAGATCTCGTCCATCTCCAGCTGCTACCATGGAAGGAGCCCCCCCCTTGCTTGAGTGTGCGCCCTTAGAAACAAACAAGAATGTAAAGACGAGCATACTGCATTCGTTTTAAGTGCATGGAGCTGACTCGCAGAACAACAGGCCAAGTTAACGAGACTCTGCTATGCTCTCCGATGTAAATACCATCTGGCTTCTCTTCATTTAGTTTACAGTATCCTAATGTAGAATGTTATATGGTAATACTGGGGTGGGACGGGATGGGACGGATGGGGAAAAAAACATTAATGTACGTATGTGTGTTTGCGTGAGTGTGTGTCTGTGTCTTAATAGTGTTTGTCAAATTACCCGTAAGAGTGAAGAGGTGTCCAGTGGTGTCCTTTTTTTCTAAATGTTTCTTTTCTCCCAGGTTATGACCTTGTCCTGTTTCTGCGGGGAGGGTTTCTTTTGAAAGGGCTGGGATAAGGGGTTGAAAAGGGGTGGGTGTTTGTCTTTAACATTGTCTTTCAAGGTTTGTCTTCCTGTGGCTTCTGATGTGCACATTTTCAATGACTCATCCATCAAGACCCATTTAAGATTAACATCATTCATTCTGCTCCAGAGGGGTTGCCAGAAATGGTTGATCATTGTACTGTTAGTCAGAGAACATATTTAGGGAAAAAAAATAGCCCCAGAAGCATTGAGAACGAAGCACAGGATGTGATCTCAGTCTTTATTTCTCAATACTTGCCTCGTGGGTTGTGGGTGGCAGGGAAATTGACCTTGGTCGGTGTAGCCAATTTCTTCAGATCACAGATGCAGAACGGACAAAGCAAGAGTGAACCATAACAATGTCATTTCGTCGGATGGTTTGAGGTCCATCTGACGTGGTATGAACCAAATGACCTTTTATGGAAACAAGAGAAGAGCAAGGACTTAATTTAGACTGATCTTTGATTGGGGTGTTATCCTCAGTTGCGTTTGCCGGCTAAAGAAAGACTTAGCGCTCGGCAGGACTAAGTGGCTCAGTGACTTGGCATGAAGGCGGTGAGGTTGCCCGTGCCTGCCCCAGGGCAAAGACAGTGCATCGAGGGATCAGACTCCCTCTCCCAACCTTCATATCAATTTAGACTCTCCTCTAGTTAGCAGTGTAAGGAGAGTGTGAATAACTGACTGCTGTCGCTCATTCGCTTACTTTGACCCAGGAATCCTGATCCATGAATCAAAATTCTTGTCCAAAAAAAGAATGATGATGAATTATATGATGTGCTTTCTGTGTCGTGGCTAAGTGACTGTATTCTGAAATGCTTGGCTAAATAGTGTGTCAGCCTGTGTGTTTTGGTTTTGGGTGGTATTGTTCGAACAAGGACTAATGTGTCTTTGATGTCATGTGATTCACCCCACTTTGGCATGCCCCTCCTTTAGAGAGGGCTGTACAGGAGTAATGTGAATGTAGCCACTGGAGCTGTCAGAGTTTAGGCTATCCAAGCTATCTTTAACTGTGGAATTGACCACATCAAGCCCCTGTGGTAGGCGGGTGAGTGGGCAAACAGCCACTATCCTTAGCTTTTCATGCGGCCTTCTGTTCTTCTAGTGTCAGCCTAATGACATGGTTTGTCCTGTCTCGTCTGATAGCCACCCACTCTGCCAGACAGTCTTTTTTTTTTTTTTTTCCTTTCCAAATCTGTGTTAGATATGGACATTCAGCCATCCATTTTAACGCTCATACCTCTGTACTACCTTAGATGAACACCAGAGCCGTAGAGCTACAGATGCCATCATAAGCTACTTTTGGCTACACAACATCGGACAATACCTAAACCAAGACACATTTCAGTCTTGCTTTCTCTCCTCTGTACATTCAAATAATTTATGACTGATTGTGATTGAGTCTGAGTGAAAAGACCTGTCCAGAAGAGAATATGAAAAGACCCAGTTCCTTTGACACACCAGCCCCCAAACACCTCCAGTTATCTTTTTTTTTTTTCCTTTTCAAACTTAGGATTGTATGATGTGCAAGAATAAGCATAAAACAATAAAATCACAAAGTTTATTTTAAATTTATAAAGTTGCCTTCTGTGTTTTATTTGTGCTTATAATAACTTAAGTGATTTTTTATTACTTATCTATTACTAAGCTGTCTATTAGTTATTAGAAGCGAGTATTTGGTTAAAGGGAACAGAAAAATAGACTACTACATTCACATAATTATCAGCACGCATGAATTTTGCACGAAGGGGAGTCATGTTACTTGGTCTACAACTCTTTATCAATGATTATCCTTTGTAGCCTTTTTATTGCTATGTCAGCTGTTCTAAACCACAGCCCGGGCTTACTGGTCATGTGATGGCCACTACTTCCAAGTGTCCAAACACTGAAGTATGTGTCATGATGACCACAAAATAAAACCTGCTGTTGTCATGATGGGGGAAACTGGGGGTGCAGCAACAGTTGGTATTTCTGTTGAGGCTTATTTTCTGTTCAGGGCACAGTCTTCTTGGCCCCTTGAGGAAGCTGGTCAACAGAATTCCTGCTTGCAACTTCGTTATATGTTACGGTTATTATTGTTTAGACTCTTGTAAGGAAAGGGTACTACAAGACGAGGTGAGTAGGCCTGTGCCAGAAAAGGGAAAAATGTTCATTGTCGTTGATACATAGACCCATGAGTAACCTACGATTCAAAACTAAGTTTTACACTATACTAAACGGTGTTTTATGGATTTACAATTATAGCCTAAGCCAATTTGCGTAAGCAAACGTAGTTTACACACTGTACACATTGCACCACAGGTCTAAGGAGGAAGGAGGCCGCTACTTTTAATCACTAAAACTACACCCCACACAGTATCACCAAAGATTATGGAATATTCGCTTCGCTTTTACCCTCTCTGGTATCACCACTCCTGTAAAATGAACTTTACAAACATGATTGAAACGAACATAAATCGCTTTCCATAGAGAGATCATACCCACACGTTGATATATTGAACTGCAACGAAAAAAAACGTTTCCCTTTCTATCCGAAACTCGCTGCATCATCAGAAAATCTCTAGTCTGGCAATGAAAGGAATGTCATCCTTCCCTTTTTTCCAACCATTTGCTGCACCCGATGTTTTTTTTCACTCAGCTGGATTTGGCATAGTTTGCTCTACTCATAGGTCGTGACTGAAGTAAACAGTAAATATACATTTTGGCTAAACCTTTTTTAAAATAAAAAATCTAAAAATAATAGTCTAGTTCTAGTCTAGTTCTAGTCTAGTCCTACATCATTGGATGGGTAAGACAACAACAAATGTAAATTTTCTGAGAAGCTCCTCCTCTAATGTCATGTCACCGTCATTTCCGGATGCGGTAGAGTAGGAGTAAAAAAAAAAAAACACTGCACAATTAGCCGACCAACAGATTAATAAATGACAGGGGGATACTGATCTTCAGGATCGCCGGCAGCAGATGTAACTCGAGAACCAAATGTTTCAGAGACTATATCATTAATCTCCAGACAAGACATGTTAACCCCGCTGTCCAAGAATTGATTTCATATCGGAGGAGTTGGTGTTTTCAGGTCTGTTGCTGGCTAAGTGCTAGCTAGCTAGCTGGCATAGATTTCTGCAAGCTAGCTAGCTACTTAGCTAGACGAGAAGCTAAGAAATTCGGCTTTGGCTTGATGTGACGGAGGGACCGAGTGGACGCTGTATGGATTAATTGTATGCGAATGATTTAACGGCGCCAATGTAAGCATCTGTTGTAATGTCACAACCGGGTCTTTGACACACGCTAACCAGCGCATAAGTTAATAGCTAGCTACCTACGTGAAGAAGGTCAACATTTTACGACAGCAAACTGGCTAATACTACTAACGTTTCTATCTCGTTGTCACCGGTCCATAACTACCCTGTAGCGTTGTTGTTACGTGGATTTAAGCCCTTTACCATGCTGTCAGTTTTATAGATTTTCGCTCTTTGAGATTAATGACAACCGAGTTCTTTTTTTTGAAAAATGTTTTGCTCCGGGATGTTTCTGACAGACTCATACCGTGAACATAATTTCTTTGATAGGGTGTGAATAAGAGTCGCTGCCCCCTTTGAGAGTTTATAAACTGCATAGTAATAGTCAGCGGGCTGACCTAGCATAAATCATCCTGTTTAACGCTGTCGATTCCATAGTTTGCGGATTGGAAGCGTTTCTTGTGCAAGCTTCATCAGTTAAGTAACGTTAGGAACCTGTTTTGTAGAATATCACTGCCCCGAGGCTGTTGGGCAGCAAGGCTTTTGTGCAATCCAAAAATCCAGTTGGACCGTGGTACCATTTTTGTGTTCTCAGTGTCTTTTATATGCAACCGTCTGGATTTGCACTTTTTTACCTTCAAAACCAGTAGATGCTGATTTCTATTTATTAAAGGAATATCTCCCACTTGAAGGTAATTATCGTGTAATTGTATATACTAGTAACAATGTGTAGTTACTTGGTTTTTCATACATATATTTTTTAAATTGACAGTCCAGGGCTGCGTTGCTCATTGGCACTTAAAGTTGCTAACTGGTTTAGAGCAATGCATCCCAGGGCTTAGTACTAACGCCGATGCTGTATTCAAATGTAATGCCATTAGTTATTGTGCTTGCAAATGCATTTCAGTGTCCCTGCTGAGCTTGAAGTATCCCACACTTAACACACCCACGCTTTACCAGAGGCTGGGGCACTGAGTTCCTTTTGTTTTGCCAGAGTGTGTGGTTAACAGTGGTCTTCTTCTCTGCCCTACAGCGGACAATGAATGGCCTATCTGTCAGCGAGTTGTGCTGCCTCTTCTGTTGCCCCCCTTGCCCCAGCCGCATTGCTGCCAAGCTTGCCTTCCTGCCCCCGGAGCCCACCTATGCCCTCCTGCCCGACCTAGAGGCAGGGTCCGTGCCCGCGGGTGCGCCCGCAGCGACGGGCCTGCGGTCGCGGGGCGGAGGGGGTGGCGGAAGCACCAGCGGAGGCAGCGGAGGGAGTGGTGGCAGCACTGCGGCCGGAGAGGGCCGATGGAAGCTGCACCTCACGGAGCGAGCGGAGTTCCAGTATTCCCAGAGAGAGCTGGACGCCACGGAAGTGTTTTTCACGCGTTCCAGTCGGGGAAACCGAGTGGGCTGCATGTACATCCGCTGCGCACCTTCCGCCAGGTGAGGGAGTGGAGGGGCAGTGGGAGGGAGCAAAAGATACCGAAGAGAGACGTGATGAGACGGGGACAGGAAAGAGACGGAGACGGAGGTGGAGATGGAAATACTGTAGAAATAGATAGACAGACAGACAGGTCGGAAGCTGGTGGGTTAGTGTGTTTGGGGGGGTGGATAGGTATGCAGTGGTGTGGAGTAGAGAGGAGATGGTCAGATATGTGTCAAACCCTCACAGCGGCACACTTTAGCCCAAAAGTAGGTGACTGAGGATGTGAGCGTAGCACACTCTCTCCCTGTCGTCTCTCTCTCTCTCTCTCTCTCTCTCTCTCAGCTTTTTAAAAGCACTACAGGTGTTGCCTCCTAGGTGAACTTTTTTTTTTTTTTTCCCTGTTCGAGTCGCTATCCCTGTTCTTGTTTTTGCTCCTTTTGTCTTGCCTCCCGTCTCCATGTGTCAGAACTTCCTGTGATAAGCTTGCCTCCTTCTTTCCTCTCTCGGCCCACATTTGCATTGCATCAGTTCTGGGGGGGG
>JASCQX010000002.1:17717759-17730266 GCA_030264415.1 Sardinella fimbriata
GTGTGTGTGTGAAACAGCAGTTATCTGCAATGGTCATGCCTCTACACACTCAAAATATTGAGATGGAGGGGAAAAGTTGAAGAAAATCTGCTGTTCTTCCTGCAGTATCAGTACCAGAAATTGGACTTGATGACTAATGATTTGGCTTTAAACTATTTGCTAGTCACAAATCAGTTTGTTTTTGTTTGTTTTATTGTACTTTATTCCTTAATTTAATCCCCCCCCCCAAAAAAAAAAGGTAGACTCTTTATCACTTTGAGTCCGATCACGCTGTACTTTAGTGCACTTATTGCCACATAACTTCATTGAGACTGGGTGAAGTATGGTAGTGTATCAAACACTGGACTTCCTAAATCTCCTCTTGTCAATCGGTATTCACTCTGCTGTGGCGGTTTCTGTTTGAGTCATGCGTAAGCAGCAGATCCCACAGTGAGTCAAATGAAAATCAAATAGGAGATTGTGAGCGACCAGCTGATTTTGACTCTCCAAGTTTCATTCTTTCTTTTCCTTTCTTCTCCACTGCAATTTAAGTGTACTTGTGTGTTTTGTATGTCATGTTGAGACTTTAATCAAAGCATCCCAAGTAATCAAATTTATATAAACAATAAATGGAATTGTTGCAATACAAATCGATGAAAATCAAAAGGACTGTCTCTTCTCAAATTATGTTTTTTTTTGTTTGTTTTTTTTTACTGTCTTGAGTTGTTTCTCTTCACCATGCTGGAAGACACTGGATTGTCCATCCAGATGAGTCTCTTGATGCAAGTCAACAGTACAGAAAACCTTCTGCCTTTCTATGTGTATGGAGAAGCATGTTGTGAAGCTGCATAAATAATGTTATAATCGGAGCAATAAGCAGGAGAGAACATCCTCCCAGTGTCAAGCAGGAAAAAAAAACTTGTGATTCATCAAGGATTAAGTGTATGAGGGCTTTTTTGTGTGGAATGTGATACAATCCCACACTTCCTTGTTTTTCTTCCTTCTGACGTTGAAAAGCACAAAAAAATGAATCACGTTGGTATTTTAAGTTGCCCATGCCAATTATTCATTAACATGGAAACGTTGTCATTTATATGAATGAGGAAGTGTGGCCTTGACCCAGACCTTTCCATTCCTACTTGTGATTCTCTTTTTAAATCTTGTCTTTTCATATCATGTAGGCTAAATGAGGAATGAATCTAAATAATTATGAGTTATTGATTATGACCATAATTTACAGCCATTTCTAAGAAGTGGGCTACACATGATGTGATGCATGTTGTGTGTGGGAATGTTTATCTGGCATTAGACTGTCACAGGAAGTCTTGCTAGCATTGCCATGGAAGGGAACCCATTTGAACTGCCCTTCAGTAAGGTTTGATAGTTCTGCTGGTACTTCATACAAAGCCTTCTGAGAGGGCCATCTCTCTGTTACCGCGTCACTGGGTCTTATTTGGTGTGTCTCTACAATGCCTTCAGTCACATGATGCAGATGTGCATTTTGATTGGTTCCCCTGAGGTTGGCCCAGGACTCTGTCGGCTGTGCTTGTGGTTAACTAACCAGTGATTTGGTGTACAGTGACAGAAGCATGCAACACACACACACACACATGCCCTGGGGACAGACCTGGTGCTTGTAGGCATATCCAGAGACTGTAATGATACCCCCCCCTCCCCAACTCCTCCCAAAGAATGAACTGTAAATGTAAAACATAACTGATAACATGGGCTTGGGCAAAAAAGTCATGCGTGTATTTAGTGAGTAAGGTATGTATGATGTGTCATGTGTGCGCCTGTGAGATTGTTTTCTTTTTTTTTTTTCTTCTTCCTGGTTTATCTCTGTAAGTATACAAAGGCATACTGTGTACTGCAGACAAATAATAAATAGAATCTATGCTATGGAACTTGTGTGTATCAAGTTCTTTTTTCTCCATCCATATAATGAATCATACATTGTACAGTTCATTAATTTCTATACATATTTTTTTTATCTTATATTGATCAGCACATTAAGCTGAATTAAGCTATTTGAGGAATATGTTGCTGGGTTTAAGTTTGCCGGTATGATAATCTGGGTTGGGGAACAGTGGGTCATATTCTGACATCACCAGACTTTCACCTCCAGCAGCACCAATGCAAGTCTATATCTCCTCACCAGGGGGCACTGCAATTTGCTGATGCACTTAAAAAAAAATCTCAAAGATCCTTTAGTCCATAATTCAGTGTCAATTTTATACATTTTAATGTAAATGAATAAAATACAAAGTACTACAGTTTACATTATAATAAATCTAAACTGAAAGAAGTCACAGTGTTTGTAAGGGAGCCTCTCATAGCAACCACATTAGAATGACATTGCAGTATTTCTGACCTGTCCCTCTTCAGGGTAGCCAGTCTTATCTGAAACAGTTTGTGATGATTTTGAGGTGAATCTCTCTCTCTGTGGGCGGAAACTGCACTCTTCAGCGTAGGTTGCACTGCCCCCAACCCCCCAACCATCTCTGAACTAAGTGGAAAAAGGAAGTATAAAGCCTCTTCACTCCTCACTTGTTGACAACAGGCTTCAAGTGGAACTCTGTTTTTGTTTAGAGTTCCTCACACACCTCGGCATTGCTTGATGATATTACTACTCACCAGACCTCTGCAGAAAAACACACTCTCATACACACACACACACACACACACACAGAGTTATTCTATATCATTAATCACATGACATATGTCAAACAAACAGCTCAGAGTCAGGACAGGCTGTAGGCCACCACACCCTGTTCACTGTCTTTAAATATTGACACTTCCCCCCGCCTGGTAATAATCGCAAAATGGTGAGGAAGAGGAATGCACACTTGTGTAGTGATGTTGGTCAGGAGAGAATGAAGAACAAGGTCAGGGTAAGCTGCTTGCTGAAACATCGGTCTTGAATTTAAAAAGGTTGAAAGGGATCGGAGTGTACTTCCCCCTCTTTATTCCTCCCTGTAATTGTTTGAAAAGATTTGCTGATACCCTACTAGAAAAGTTGAAATAGTTATCATTATTATCACTGAAAGGAAAATACTAAACTACACTGATAATTTAAAGTTGAGCATGCATGTTGCTCTTTTACACTGTGATAAAGAGAAGTGGCATTACAAGGTTGGCACTCAACATACCCAGATATTTCTACAAAGGACCATTTAAAATTATATACCATTATACCATTTCATGTAACTATAATATAGATACATTAGTTCCATTCTTGTTTAACCTGATTGAAAAACAAGGACATGAAGGAGTTGACAAGTGCTAATGTGAAGGGGTCATAAGGTTCAACAAGAACACAATACAGTTGGGTAACCCAGAAGCATGCAAACATGCATGAAGCTGAGGATCACTAGGCCAAAGGGATCAAATCCTCATTAGAATTTGCCACCAAAGGTTGTGAAATTTACAGTGGCTTTGCTGCTGGGTTGCGCCATACATCCTGACAAGACCTTTTGCCTTGGGTCGGATGGGTGGACCAGGGCATCCTGGGTCTCGTTCCCTCCTTGGCAGTGTGACTGGAAAGAGTTGAAGGATGACTAAACATGGGTATTTAATTGCACAACCAAACACCAAAATATTCAAAATATTCCCAAAAAAAGAAAGGTTCACACGTATGTGGGCCTGTAATATTTCTGTTGATTGTTGCCCACCTATTAAAGATTTTGTCTCATTTCAGAAATCCTGACATTAAACATTAACATTAAACATTTATTAGGCCTGTTTTCTTGAACTTAGGAATTCAAAAAGTGACACTGACCTCATATTAGGCCTACGAATTTCATCAGCTAAAATAAAACAAATCATTATGAGAGGCCACGTTTCATAAGTGACATATAGGATGAATTAAATAGGCCATCAGGCCTACACAGATTGATTCACTCCTACCAATGACCAACAATAATTTCAAAATCATGTAGCCTAACCCTAAAGGCCTGACTATATTTTGTCCTCTTTAAACATGGCACAAAATCGACATAGCACTGCGTGTTGACTTGGGTTATTTTTGCTAAATAACTGGTCCTATAGTTTGGTATTTTCATGATTTCCACTTCCACTCAAGAGCTAAACTGTTATGGTATAAATTCGTCGCTGCACTTATCTCGACACAGTGAATAGCCTACCCGCAATATCCCCGTAACGCATACAGTCAAAACGTTCGCAATTCTTCACCAAAGAGATTTCATTATGAGCAAGAGATGGTTACAAATGAAATGAATGAACTCTCTGATGCGACCTTTCCAGCTGTTCGACATCAGAATTTACTTTGATCATGCATCTCCGAGAATAACCAATGCACTTTGTCAGAGAACCATCCATCTCACTGCCATGTGTCGCGGTGGTTTCGAAGCGTTACCATATTCTCAAGAATTTCACAAATAAAATAAAGACCACTTTGACATGCTCGATGTTTTACGAGGGTACTATATCGACGATTAGTCCACAATATTAAAAGAAATGTCAATATGGTGTCATTCCATCAGAGTCCCTTGTTAATTACACTCAAACATGACAGGCAAAAAGATGGGGTATAACGACGTGTATGTGTTTACAATTATTCGTTTTACCAAAGAACTTTCATTAAGCTGAAAACATAATTCAAAACTAACGACAGACACTCAAGACGTCTCACCATTCAGCTGCTCAATACCGAACCAGGAAGAACATGTCCATTCATGCCTCTTATGCTATCTCTTCTGCGTTACTCGTACGAGATGGAATAGTTTCCATGTAGTGATATTGCCTCGTTTTCCACCATCCTCCAATTTTTATTGACGATGTGTCCGACTTTTTGCGCGTTGTAGTACTAAAGCGCCAGAATTTGAAAGATTGGCAGCAATAGGATATCATTCCTCCCACCGGCGTAACGGTTTTACTCCTTGCGCTGCCGCTCAAACTCATGCGATGTGTCCACCTCCTGTTTTATGTCGTTTGCTTTATTGCACTCTCTGTTGTTTGCGTGGCTAAAATGCTTCAAGCTCTGATAAAATATGATCATAACTCAGCCTTGATATTCTATATCCTTGCATATACGGGCATATAGACATTCTAAAATAGGCTATGTCGTCGTCTAGTAGGTAAGATAATTCATTTGACACTTCACCACCCAAAACGCATTGCGGGGCTTAAATCATCAGGCTGGCAGATTTTTTTATTTACAAATTATGACAAAAATAATATCTAGTAAACATTGATTATTTTATCTACTTTATTCACAAAGCAGACAACGTTTTCAGTTAGTGCAATAAAACACACACAGCACTTGGCTACATTAGGCCTACTGCATTTTCATTTCTGAAAGAGCATTTCAGTAATACAGTCTTTGGTACACAATCAACATCGAATAGTTCACATTTCATGGAATTCGGTTTGCTCATTTCCCACCCTCCAGACTGCTGTGTATGGTATTATGATTGTACAACCATATTTGTCAAGGTGCTGTCTTCTGCAACGAAACAATTATGTTTAGAAATTTCAGCCGAGGTGGTGGCAATTTGACAATGCCTATTTATAGGCTATAAAATCAACTCATCAATTGTCTCCAAATGCAGTGAAGACCTACAACAAAATCAACATATAATATTACAGAGGAAAAAACACCGCTGTGTTCATGTTACCAATTTAACTGAGTCTGTCTGCGTTTAAAAAGAGGTAGTTAGCTTTTCCTAAATAATTGTGTTGACACGCTACCCCTGTCTCACTAAAATGAGCAGTCCACATTAGTTTTGCTGTGAAAACCCAGCTGTTTCTAGCCACTGTGCTGTAGGACCTCTGTTGTGCATTCTAGCCAAGTCGCACGGGGTATGGCCTGTCTCGTTTCGTTGAGAAGGGGCACGTGTGTATGGGGTAAGGAACTGCACAATGTCCAGGTGACCCTCTCTTGCAGCAAGGTGTAGAGGCAGGTTTCCTCCACTGTCGGTTAAATTAACATTGGCGCCATGATGAACCAGCACCTTCAGCGTGTCTAAAAACCCTTCCCTTGAGGCGTCGTGCGCTACGGTCAGTCCCAGCACCGGGTCACGCACATTTGGGTCCGCGTTCGCTCTCAGGAGCGCATCCGCAATGGCGGGATTCCCAAGTTTCATTACCTGTAGAGCACAGTAAGAGTAATAACACCATTATAAATTTGTGATAGGCTATGTGTTAATACAATTTTGTTTCTTACACTCTTACAATAGTAGACTGTAGAAAATAATTTGCCAATACATTTGAACACTGAATTTTGAATTGTGAAAAGTTTCAATGCTGCTCCACAGTTTAGGACATAGAAAGTTGCCTTCATACTAAATAGCCTAATTTTAGCCTGATTTACAGTGCGTAATAAAAACGAAATCGACGTGGTTTCCTTTGTATTTTCTAAGTGTGTGGTTTGCCATATTTCCGGTGACATACAATTTTGACAAAATCCTATAGCATTTCCATTTTTTCTCATTTATTCTAATTAGGCTACTACTCTCTTAAGTGCTAGACAAACTAAAGGCCATAAAAACGAATTTTCATGGACATATGTTTGGGCAAATCGTTAGAATAATCCAATGAAATATGATGACATAAACTTGGTCATGAGTATGCTATCTGTACGCATTCATATGGCGCAGTTGTGGCATACACCCTGTTGATTTGCTAATAGCCTCTGTAAAACAATTTAAGGCCTTAATGTACAGGCTGAAGTTTACTGTGACATACAGCTCTAGTTTCTATATAGTATTGACATTGATTTTTTTTGACCAACATAATGTGCGCATGGGGGTGACACTGTGTAAATCAATGGGGGTGTTTAGACTACCATAGTCTAAATCAATCAATATAAAAGACTGCTGGTCACACTGTGGGTAGCCTACAGTTTGTGAGAAAATTTGTAATGATGTAATTTCAACAACATGCACGAAGACATATTTTATGCAGTAGCCTAAGGAATTTAAGATCTGAATATCATATTAGGCCTATTTTATATAAGCTACGGACCAAAATGCCTCTTAATATGTTGGCAGTAAGAATAAGATGTAAATACAAGACCTATATTTAGCCTCCCTCTTATGTATGATCTTGTGTTTGATCTTTAATAAGATCTCTTAGGGGCACATGTAGACACATGGGTAGCGCAAGTTATCCAAACTCAAATTAAACAAGATCCCTTTTCTGTGAAGACATGGAGGTCAATAATTAATGAAATTATTTGCCATGTGTATCCGAATTTATTTCAAACAGGTACACAGATTAGTCGACTGTCATTATTAATATAAACTGGAAATTTTAGCATAGGTCCCTGTCAATCTCACTTAGCCTATGCAGAACTAGTAAACTAGGCTATAGGACAGAAATTTAGTTCAAACCTGTATGGCTGTCCTATTCCAGGTGTTTCTTTGATTGGCATCAGCTCCGTTTTGCAGGATCGTCTCAACGTCGCTTAAGTCTCCTCTTGCAGATGCAGTGGTCAGTTCATCTGCCTGCGTGCGTCCAGCCATTATCTTCAGAAAACAACTCTGAGGCGGGGAAAGATGGCTTGTGTGAAAAGGAACGACGTAGGGTTAAGTTCAATAAAGCAGAAAAAAATAATCTCGGCTTTGATGGCGAGTCTTGATGATTAGGCGAAGTGCAATCAAACGGTAGTAAATAGTCTGTTACACCGAAAAAAGCTGATACGATGCCAGAGGTCCGCCCCTCTTTTTTAATGCCATCCCCCTAACAATCCGCAAAACAAGGATGTCACGCCATATCCATCCAAGCACAAGATCATCACCTTTCTTGAAAAACAGAATATATCCATAGGTTAAAACAGGTCCATCCAAAACGATCTAGGTCTTCAACATCACGCAGGGGAAACTCCCGCTGAAGGTTTATCCGAATGACCCGGTTCCATGCATCTCATCTGTGGAGGCTTCACGTTCTCAACGATGCGCTTCTACACCAAATGACGCGGTGCAATCCATAACAGCAAAAATCTAAAAAAAAAAATCAAATGGCGTATCAGCTGAGCTATGGCTGACAGAGTGGCATGCTATAAATGGTTAACGTTCGTGTTCAGAGTCTTAGCCCAGCCATGCAAATCTTTGTTTCAAATAGTAGTCATGACGTTTGATGCTTTTTATCATCAGCACTAAATGTTCAAATCATAATAGACAACGTCTGAGTTAAAATTACAACAGAATAACCTTACTATTATTTACCTTTCATATCTCATGAAACAGTGTGCAGGTGCATCTAACTCTCATAAATGTCAAAACTAACCGACTGTCATTCAGGTCTAGTCCTCTCTAGTGGTATCGTTTTTTTTTTCCTTGGGCGTCTTCAGCGCTCAGCGTGCGGTGCCATTTCAGAGCCGTCTGTTGGTGTCTGAAAACGGATAGAGGCAATGAGTGGATAGTCATGTATACGATGATGTTTAAAATGTGATGTTTCAAACATTTCTGATTGTTTCCCGCCCATTCTAACTGAAGTAACATAGCATGTTTTAGGATGCATGGTTGGCCGCTGCAGTAATTCAGAATATCTAGGCTTTAGCCATCAAACCGAGGTGACATACAACATCAATCCATGCAAAAACGTGTTCCTCAGCCATACAGAACAGCGATCCGAATTCCGAACTTTTTTTTCAAGTTAGAGTTAATCTAGTTGTTTGCAGTTACATGTCATAATCCTGTTTTTCAGACACAAAGTTGTGTCAACACAGTGAACACTTACAGGACTAACTCACACACGCCTTTTAGGCTACACAAGCGATATAATTTGAAATGTAACATAGCCTACCTGGTCATAGTAGCCTACGTAGACTATAGATTACAAATCTCCCATATATCTTCGCAACATGTCTTTTCTGATGCATTCGTTCATCTGATTGGTGGTGGTCAGCAGCTGACTACTTCAACAGAGTTGTGCTATTTGACATCATTCATTTTTGAAAAGAAGTGCCTTCCGCCCACTACTAACAGACAGCAGGAGGCGGGGCTGAAAATGTTTGTGGCAGAGTGTGCAATACGATGAACTTGGACAGGGTATCTGTCGATATTTCAGTGTACGCAGCGTTTTCGTTTTCTACAGAATCACAGTTCTGTTTTTCTCGTTCTAATCGGTAGCAGGGGTCTAGACAGAACGTCTATGCTTATGCCGTTCTACGCAAATGATACAACGTAGCGTACAGGCGTTAATATCACATTTGCAACACTGTAGCCTACGTGTAACAGCTTCTAGTGTGTTGTGTCCATTGGCTGTGTCGAGTGAAATTGATACCAAGCGTTAGTGCCACAGTTTGAATTAAAGGGTCACGTCATGATCAAAATATAGGCTATTAGATTTTCTATCCCGATTTCTACTCCCGAAATACGTTGATGCCAGTCTCCTGAAGTGTGCCACTGCCCTCTACAGGCAGTGATCGAAAGAGATCATGCACATTATCTGTTGCCAGTGTATACACACTAGGATTATATACAACTGCAGTGTTGAGTTGAACTCTAAATGCCCTTTTACCAAGGTTTGTTGCCTCTTTTGAAAGAACGAATGTAGGGTAAATAGATGGATATATAGCCCAGGCTATAGTCTAGATAGCCTAACCTGATGACCATTAGCCGCAGGATTTTTTTTTTTTTCATTTCAGAGCCCATCACAAAGTTTAGGCTACTCAACTCCATTGGTTTCAAAGGCTATATGCATAGACAGTAGGCTAAATATGCATAGTATTGGGCCTAAGATATACGATGGAACACTGTCGTTCCCCTTTAAGCCATTTGCCGACTGATTTTATTTTACGACAACACTTTGAAATTGCCGCAAAGCAACCTGCACATAGATAAAAGAAAAAAGTGACGATTATAGCAAACTGAGGTCTATCAGAATCAGAACACGGCCCGAAAGTGCGGATTTTGCATCTCAGCTGCCCCCTCTTGACATATATTGGGCTCCGCTGTTTTTGTCATTTAATGACGATATATTTTTACATGAATCTGTAGTCACTTGCCGTGCGTGTGTTTGTGTGTGCGTGCGTGTGTGTTTGTGTGTGAGACAGATTGCTAGTTAGCGGTAGCTAGCTTTGGACTCAAAACGATAGCTAGACGAGCGGCAAAGCTAGCTAGCGTTTGGTAGTCATTGCAATGATGGCCTCCGATAGCGGTAGCAACATGGATAGAGAGATGATTCTGGCTGACTTTCAGGTGGGTTATCTTTTGTAACCGCTATTAGTTACGTACTTCAACAAACTGTTGTCTTTGTCATCATCATATTAAAGCCACAAATCTGAAGTTAACGATATAGCCAGCGTCAACTCCCTGGTTGTCTAAAAATGCTAACTGACAGATTCACGAGAAGACGCTTAAGAGCTTCATAGTTAGCTGCCAACATCTCAACCTAAAATCAGTTATTTACAACTTAACAAACATTCCTGTTTACCCATTCCATAACACATAAGATATTAAGTATCGTGATGTCTGTAGACTGATTAAGTCGCCCTGTTTGGGTTAACGTTAAAAAGGTCCTTTTTGAGTAAGTGGCAGTACAGCTAACTGTTAGCCAGTGTTTCTTACATTGGTAGCGTTAATATTTGTTAGCGCGACAGCTAGCATCTTAGCAATTTATTCAGTTAGCTACGAAATCATGTCAAGTTGACAAGCATAACAGTATGATTATTAAATAATCTGTTTACACGAGTGGTCATATATGGAAGTGGCATTGTGGCTAGTTCTGAAAGAAATATCTAAGAACTGCTTTTCAGGAACCGGTGGCTAAGGGAATTTAGCTGCTAACGTTTTCTAAATGTGATTTATTGAAGCAAGAGAATGACAGGACAGTTTAGTGTCCGTGGCTAACGTTAGTTAGTTAGCCTGTTAGCTGGGGGCCCTGTCAGTCATGTTTGTGTACATCCTAGGTTTTCAAGTGACGTTTATTTAACATGTCAGGTTACTGTTTTTTAATCTCCTGTGCGCACTCACTCCTAAACACTTATATATCCCTCTTGCAACTGTAAACATCTACTATTGGCTAGCTAGTACTGGCGTCTATCTAGGCTCAGATTAAGCTAATGTTAGCTGCCTATGCAGTAGGAAAAAAACAAGGCCAAAACCCTGAGCACTGTGTCACTTTGTAAAATGGAAAACAACCTGATAGTCGCTGCCTATACAACAAAGTGTTATGCGGGTAACTGCTTGCTTTGAGCAAATTATGGTTTGATGAATTTCAACAGTCACAGTGGAGGCGTTAGCTTTTAGGGAGGCATCTTAGTATATGTAAACGCATAATTAGTTATACTGTAATGGTGACTTCGTGTCTACAAAAGGATATCTGCCATAACATATGTCTGCAAATCTCTAAAGTTGCGACTTGATGGTAAGGGTACCAATATTGTTTGTTGTTTTATTACAGGCTTGCACTGGTATTGACAACATTGCAGAAGCTATTACTCTTTTAGAGCTGAACAACTGGGATTTGGTGGTAAGTGCTTGTACTGTGAGACTTTTCTTGTCACAGCTGTTCTATTTGCACATTGAAATGAAACAAAGATCACGTTCCAAA
Organism: Sardinella fimbriata; assembly: GCA_030264415.1. Lineage (NCBI taxonomy): Eukaryota > Metazoa > Chordata > Actinopteri > Clupeiformes > Clupeidae > Sardinella > Sardinella fimbriata. The sequence goes on from JASCQX010000002.1 coordinate 17,729,256, forward strand.
ATGTCTTTTGAAGTTTGACTAGATTGCCATTGTTGTTCTTGCCACCTGACATTGACAAGTTAAACCAGTACAGACAGGTAATTTGTTTGTTTTTGAGGAAAGCTAGGCCAAAAGTTTTAGAGTTTCATCCTACAGTAGTCTGATCTCTCAGGCTTACTTGTTTACCTGAATTGCTTCAGATGAGATCTTGTTAATATTGCACAGCACACTGACAGCTACACTACAAAGATGGCTTATGCTGTTTGGTCGTCATCCTTATCATTTGATGGCTCAATTCATAACCAAATGGAATCTCCTTTAGTTACCACTGAGTCGAGTCATGATATTGAATAAGCTCAGTGGTTGTCGGAGTCATTTTATTGTGGCTGCTTCTTGTCTACTTCAGCTACAGTGAAGCAACAGACAAGAGACACATAATTGTACTATATAGTATTGATCACAAATTTAAGATTATTGCTTCTGTGATTTTTTGTTGCCATCTTTGTTCTCTGTATTGGCTCAGTCAAGTCACAGAAGACACAGAGTAGTCTTATTATACCCAGTGGCACAGTCAGCCTCTCGGCTAGTATTCATTAGCCTAAGATATGCATTATAAAGATGTAGATGTTCCTCAGATTTTTTTCAAGATATTACACCTGTCTAAATTAACATGCATTTTATTGTGTATGTTGGTGTGTTTGGCCCTTACAATGTGTTTAGACATTGAGCTCATTTCCGAAGGAGACAGTACACTTCCGCAAACATGGCTTTGTGAACTTATTTTGCACACAACTTATTTTCCACAACAATCACACATTCTTTTTCATAGGAGTCCTGTGCCCTACCACAGCAACTACTGTATTCAGTCACTCAACCTTAACCTTATCTAACAAGCTAGTTTTGTTCAGTTATACTGTAGTAAATATAATTAATAATATTAGTGAAATAGTTTTGCCTGCCTACGAGAGTGAATGCTCTGTGCGCATGGTATCAAAATCTATAAGGCATGCACATTCTTGCACATGTCATAAT
>JASCQX010000002.1:18257764-18270649 GCA_030264415.1 Sardinella fimbriata
GTGTGTGTGTGTGTGTGTGTTTCAGAATTCCAGCAAATCCCCTGTTCACGCTGCCTGTGCCAGCACGAAGAGGAGCCCTGGCACTGCAGGGAAGAAAGGGCCGGGTGGCGCAGCGGCATCCAGCGGGTATGACAGACCCACCGTCGCCTCGCTGACCCGTGCGCCCTCACCCTACACCCACCGGAGGATGTGCCAGCTGTCGGAGGATGCCAGGCAGCGCCTCGCCCACCTCCAGCTGGGGCCTCACGCCTTTAGGAAGGAGACGTGTCGACAGCCCCCCTTCGTGGTGAGTCGTGCGGAACCACAGGTGGCCGACTTCAGCTCGCAGTAATCTTCATTTAGTCCTACCAGGGCTCCGATGGCTCGGATGTTACTTGTTTGTGTATTTTTGTCGGCTTAAAGGAAATAGTCCAACTTTAAATCAGATTAGTCTTCTTTAAAAGCATTTTTTTAAGTAGTATTTATAACATGCTTGAATTGGTTTAAGAGCGTTATTTGCTTTTCATGTTTTTTTTTTTTTTACATTTTGGATTATGTGTTGTGTTGATTAAGATATATTTCTCCCCTAAAGAGCTTCCACGCCTGGTGAGAAATGCGGATCACCCCCGTCGAGGCTCTTAGCTGCTTTAAAGTCAATGGTCTTGTTTCTGTCGGAGTGTTCAATACAACAACATCAAGTCCCGCGGTGTAAATATCAAAGCTGTCATGTCATGAAAGGCAAGACGTGGGCTTGCCTGTGGTATCACCATGGCATTTCCTTGTATGTTCGCCCTTTCAGAAACACGGACCATGGTTTGCTTTTTATTTTTGCTCGCTCTCTTTCCCTCCCTCTCTCTCTTTCTCTCTCTCACTCTCTCACTCTCTCTCTCCCCTCCAAGAAAATCCGGAGGCAACAATTAACCTGGGTAATTAAGAGTCAAACCATGATTAACAAATAGTTTCCCACTGAGGAAGATTAGCCCAGTGAATGCATTATCGGTGTTTGTTTAAAGTCAGCATACTTACTTATGTAAAAGCAAATAGCTCGTTTCATTAGCGAGTGCGATAATATTGCTGTTTAATTGAAGTGGCTGGACTTTTAATGGAAGTTTTGTGGAAGACCATCTGGCATACACCTGAGTGAAGTTGCACTAGGACCCATTGCTGTGCTCAAACCTCTCTCGCAGTTTTAACCTCCTCCTCAAAGCAATTAACATGGGGGGCTAGGGGTGGAGTTGGGGGGGGGGCAACGAGAGCCCAATCTGAAGGAGCTATGGTAAATGGCTGCTCTGCTTGTTGAGCTAACAGAAACGGAATATTATTTATCTTTGAGGGGGCTGATTGTCTTCATGTTTGAAGGTTCCACGCAGCCTGAGTACCTCGGCGCTTAACACATCCTCGTGTCCGCCTTCTCTCTCCTCATCCTGCTGGACGTCTGTCCTCAACAGGTCTACTCTTTCTGCCACAGGTAGGCCAGAGCTGGTTCTCACACACACCACTGTTAAGCTAATGCTCACACACATGGTCTGTAAACATGTAGACTAATACTGCACTTGAAGTGCTTACACATCATTGGAAGCTGATGTTAGCAGTATGATAATTATAATCTAATGACAGCAATACACATTAGTTGTAAGTAAATGTTAATATAATGAGAACAAAACTAATAGACCCCAAAAGATTGTTTTTTTATTTTGCCTCATAAATAATGGAGGGGGGGGGGCTACTTTATGCACATGGCCTTTATGTTTCTATGGTTACAGAAGCAGCTGTTGTTATGTTTTTCTTCCCAGATGCCTCATACCTATCCAGCAGAAGGTTGACTCCAGCTAAAGTACCGGTAAGACCACACACACACATACACAAAGTATTTTATTTGACCTTAATCTCTTTGATTAAATGTGAATAATGAATTCTGAGTGTGACTTAAAACTGAGCTTCTACACCTACGTATCTGTTTTCAGATGAAGGTGCGTTCCCTCAAAGCCGGTGCCTCCCCAGTCGGGCCTCCCAGACACAGACCCAGCAGCAGCCCAGTCCACAGAAGTCCTCCGGCCGCCCACTCCACCCCTCTAATGACCAGCAGCAGCCACAGGGCCACACAGAGCCCAGGCCTTGACTGCTCCTCACTCAAGGAGAGGTACTATACACACCCAACACATCTACTCAACCGCTCCTCACCCAACACATTTACCCAACTGCTACTCGCCCAACACATCTACTCAACTGCTCCTCACTCAAGGAGAGGTACTGTATGCACCCAACACATTTATTCAACCGCTCCTCGCCCGACACATCTACTCAACCGCTACTCGCCCAACACATTTACTCAACCACTCCTCGCCCGGCACATCTACTCAACTGCACCCAACACATTTGCCCAACACTTTAGCCTGGTCATTTATACAGCCAAACAGAGCTGCATGTTGGCAGGATTCTTGTGGCACTATTGATGATATGATGCAGCGGTTCCAATATAGCCTCATGCTGTATGGAAGGCCATTTTTAAGCAGAAATGGTGTGAGTGAGTGGAGTTGTTCTAGAATATTCCCATGGCTGTGATTGGGCTGTGGGTAATCCCATGCAGTATGCGGTCTCTGAAGTTGGAGTGAATTGGCTGAAGATAGATGACAAAGTCTGCTACAAATTTTGTGTGTACACCTCCCAGTACAAATTGGCAAAGATAATGATTGATATTGAATAAACTGATAATCGATGCAATGTCACAGATATTGAAATACTTCAGTGTATCAGTATCATCTTTCTTCCTAAAGAGTTGTTGAAAGTTTGTTGTATTTGGTGGGAGGTAGCTGAGGTGCAGGCCATGTCTGCCTGTCTAGACGTCATAATTGTCCAGAGTTTACCAAACACTCCTGTCAAAACACTAAACCCAGCAAACAGAGCTAAGACCGGTATTACATCAGGTTAAAAAAGTTTTCTTTCCAGGGCAAATGTATTTTGTTTCCCCACCTCTGCAAAAGACCTCTGCTTGGATTGTTTGTGCTGTGTGTGTGTTTGTGTGTTTGTTTGTTTGTTTACTTACGCCTCAAAAGTCATTATTGATCATACAGATTGATCCCCTCTCCGAATGATAGGCCACACTAATCCTTGTGTGTGTCATGTGTTTCATGGCCAGAACAGAACAGACCAAGAGTAAAAATAATACTGGTTGCATCTGGAGCTCAGCTTTTAATAGCCTGCTAAGAGAAATAGATTTCACATTTGAATCTCTGCAGAATGTGTCATCTTTGGAACAAAACTATTTATATTTGCGGCATCGACAGACCAAGCGAGGCGCGTACAGATTTTCCCGTCAGAAATCCCATTTATGCGATATTGACAAAATATGGATCTCGGGAGAGGAGCAGCCAAATGAAACACGACGCCGTCCTCCAAATCCTCGGGATGATTACCGGTGACAGCGGAGATGAATTTACTCGCTCACTTTCAAATTACAGGATCTGATGTCTTGTCATGTTTGTTCATTACTTAAAAGAACGTGGGGGGAAGTCCCAGGGAAAACAGGGGGGGAAATGATATTGATTATGTTCCAGAAAGATTGAATGCGTTTGACCCTGACACACAATTTAATAAATTCTGAGAGACCTCTGTCATTGATCCGAGCAGCTGTGAGCTAAACTGGCAAACGTTTGTTTATTTGTCCCCGCACCTTGACTTTTTTTTTTCCCTTTTCTCTCTCTCTGTCTCTCTCTTTCTCTCTGAAGCTCTGGAATGAACATTAAAATCAATAGACAATTTTAAACTGTGAGGTAAATAGTGGGAAATATGAGGGACCTCTCCTGCCGATTGAAAGCATGACAACAGTCAGGGGGCAGGAGATTAGGGCTGCCTCCGCAGATTCGGACAATCAGAGGGGAGGCACGTTTCGGTGGAAGTGTTTGACGGGGGCCTCGGAGAAGGGGCTCGTCGGCGAGTTGGTTGGTCTTCTGCTGACTGCAGAGTCCAGTGACTCATGCGTTGGAACGCTCGGCCCTTGGTTATGATCTGAAGCGCCCACCTTCGAACAAAAGCAATGATGCCGCGAACATGACTCCCAAAATGAGATGTTTGTTTGTTTGTGTTTGTGGTGGGGTTTTTTTGTCTGTTGAGACTGTTATTTGACTCTCCAGAGAAAGACCTCATTTTCATTGTGTTCCAATATAACTGAATATGCATTGGAAAGCCGTAGTTGTAAATCAGACAAGCGTTCTAAACACAACTCTGTCAATACGAGCTGTCAGTGAGAAGACTGGGCCAGGCAGGCTTAAGTGATGAGGATTTGGCAACTTCATCTTTACAGATTTGCTATTTATGTAATTATGTGTAACCTGATCTTATATACCATTTGCAGTCTTATTACTTTGACACATTGTGCTATTGTTGAGGACACAGCACCGACTAGTGGCCCAACCAAGGATTTCATGACCTTTGTATATCTCGCACGCAGATACCAGCGGCACCCACCCCAACCACTGCTGCAGCTGTTGGTGTTGCTATCATGTCATCCCAAGTTATTCTAATGGAAGGCATGGAATTTGTTGTAGGGTGTAGTAATGCGGCTTGTCCGTCTGTCCCCAGGTTCAAGAAGGACCCCTCCAGTCCATGTCGCTGGGAAGAGATTCACAGACGTGTGGAGAGGATCCTCAGGAGGCGTGAGGCAAGCTGCAAGCTCACCTTTGTGCGTACCTACCTACCTACCTACTTACCTGGCCACTGCCTGACATTTCCTCCCCAGACGGGGAAACTAGTGCACGCACACACACACACACACACACACTGCGCGCTGATCAATACCCAGACACAACCTCCGAGATGAGAATCTCAGTTTGACGGCACTTTGAGAAGTTCATCTTCATTAGGAGACAGACAGACATACAGACAGAGGAGGATCTGCAGCGGAGTCGCTGCTCTCAGAACAGGCCTTCGCTGAATCATTGCTCTGTGTGTGTGTGTGTGTGTGTGCGCGTGTCTGAGCGTATTATCAAAGTGTGTGTACGTGTCTGAGCGTCTCCTGTCCTTTCATTTTAAATCCACTGTCATGTCAGAGGGGATCGAGAGTTGGCAGGTGTAGTGCCAAAAACAACAAACAACAACCAAAAAAAAAAAATAAACTCAACCCCAAAAAACCTTCCCTAATTGCTCCAAAGCTGCAGCAATCTACTCAGTCTACTCTGGAGGGGTGATGAAAAGGGTGGGAGGGTGGTGGGGCTAGGGGGGTGATAGAAAGGGGGAGGGGGGGCATATTTTGCAGGCTGAGTTACGGTATCAGAGAGCTGTTGTTATAAGCTCATCTTGGCCCTCACAAAGCCCAAGAAAAAGGTGTCATTGAAACGCAGCTGGGAGCCAGGCTCTGGGAGGCTGAAACCCCTGCAAGCTTAAGGATAAAAATGTGTAATCCACTGCGCACGGGGAAAAAGAGGGGTGAGGAAGGGGGATTTGGTTAAATATTATTTATCAACAAACAGCACGCACTTCCTATAATTAATTACAAATTTGCATTGTATTGTACAAATTTGTACCGTATTCAATCCTATCATGCAATATTCCACCTATTTAGTAACATGCCTTTGAATCATTTCATTGTTATGCTGTGTATTTATGTAGGCTATTTATCTAAATGGGAAGACATGCTGTGGATTTGTCTATTATTTAGTCATTTGGAATAAAATGAGTTGCAGCATAGCGATGACTACTGGAAGTGGTGATTTATTTCCTGAGACCAATATTAATCCTGCGACTGCCTATGGGAACGTGTTTGGCAGGACGGCGATGAAGATGACGATGACGAAGACCTTGTCGTCGGTGGCAGCGGCGGCAGCCCTTCGTGCCGTAGGACAGCGCTCTCCTGTGACAGACAGCCTCTTCGGGACAGGTCTGCAGTGTATTCACTTCACTCTGTTCCACTCCGCTCACTCCACATGGGTGTATACACAGCCAGAGGCCCAGCACACAACACAGACGCCACCTCACCCAGCCCCAACTTACATAAGATCCCATGACTAATAACCTTCCACAGCGCTCGTGTGCCCTTCCAACAAGAAGTGCCAGGCTGAAGTCAACACCCCGACTTGTGAACGCAGATTTGTGATGCTTCAGCTCCCCCTGCTGACCACAACCTGCTAAATCTTATTCCAGTTTACTGGCCCATTCTGATGCATCAACAATCTACCCATAATAGACTTTGAGAAATCTTATTAATGGAGGGAAAGCAAGTATACACACATACCCCTGTCTGACCCCTCGTAATAATTATAGATTTATTTAAACGTAGCCAATAAAGGTGCGTAATATGAATGTGGGAATAAAGGGCTTAACTGGTCTCCATCTGTCTGACAGCGCTGCACCAGCACAGGAACCATCTGTCCACTTAGACGACGGCCATTATTGGAGCTCCAGAGCGGCGGCCTACAAAGGGAAGCCCCACAGAGCCGTGTTCGAGGAGAGCCTGGGACGCATCTACAAGAGCCTCTACAAAAACGCCTCAGAAACCTGCTGAACAGACGTCTGTCAGAATTCAGAGTGGCTGCATCCCAATCTTCGAGGGCTCAGGGCTTACGTCTAAGGTGGGATTTATTGGGATTGAGCCTGTGCAGTATTAAGGGCATTGAGGAGGAATAAATGGAGTTACTATCCATTTTCACAATTGCATAATGCAGAACATAACATACTTCTACTGGGTGGCATTACACTTAAAACTAGACAAAGGTCAAATTGGAAGCTAAAATCAAAGGGAATAATGGACATTGTATGTTTTGTGAATTACGTTGCGGTGCTGGACTCACCCCCTATGAGTTTATAATAAATTGAAACATATCATGGAGTATTGTACTGACTTTATTGTGCCTCTTTAAAATGTGTATTGTATAAGATTTATAATAAGAAGTGTTTTTTTTTTTTTCACTGGATCATGTAATTTTTTGGCACAGTGTGATGGAACATAATTTGACAAAGATGAAATGGTCACTACAAGTCTGATGCTTGAAAACTAAGATATTTACATTTATATTGTCTTAAAATATAAATTCACTTCAAAAAAAACTTTTGTGTGGTCTCTTCATGTATTTACATGTCTCATTGCTTCTGCTAATGAAATTACTGTATGAAAAAGACCACGCGCATCTACAGAGGATTCTGTGTTTTTATTCCCTATTTTGACTTGAATTTCTTCTTCCTGTGTCTCTTGCCAGCCTTTTGAGCAGCTCTGTCCGACATGATCTCCTGGTACTTCTTCTTATTGTAGCTTTGAAAACAAAATCATTCAACAGTATTAGCGCATGTAGCGCGGACAAGGACAAAGGTATATTGCACTGTTAATTAACTGTTCAGTTTGTGGCAGATCCTCAGGCCTGTGTGACTGCTTCATTACCAAGACTGCATCATCTGACTATGCTCTAAGGGTGGAATTCTCCGGTGTGCGCAACGCACTTAGCTGTGCGTTTTTCCGCCATTCGCACCAATGGCGGAGAAATGGCGCGCAGTTAAGTGATTTTTGAACTTGCGCACCCCGGAGAAATCCACCCATAGTGACTTATTTTCCTTTCTTTTTTTTTTTCTTTACAGTTGATAAAAGCAAGATACTAATGTGTGCAACAGAAAAATACAAGTACTCCCTCATCACTAACATTGCGGATACAGAAGAGATGTATGGGCAGTGAAACATGTCCTCACTGTACCTTCTAAACTCAGCATCTGCCAGTAGCTCCTCCACAATGGTTCTCTTCCTCTCCTTCTTGGGAATGCGGGAGCTGTAGAAGTCCAGAGGACTGTCCACCACAGTGCCAACCTGGAAGAGAAACGCCAGTGTTTACACAAGCCCACTGAAAACACTTCATAAGCTGCAGACAGCAAACTGCTTTACAAACTACTGACAGTTCACATAAAATGAATATGCTACAATTAATTCCATTTGACTACTCACAAAGATGCCAATGTATGAATGATGAACATGGTTCAGTATTGCTTGCTGTTACAGTATTCCTTTTTTTGCATCATGTTTTATATTTTACTTTTATTTATGGACAACAAGCGCAAATCAACGAAACAGACGCAACCTGTTAAATGTCCAGTGATCCCATTCAAAATGATGTGGCTGAAGCGCTATCCTACCTGCACATATTTGGAAAAGCCCTCTCGGTCATTCTTCTTGTAGAATCGCTTTGGGTCCATAGCAGATCGCATCTGGAGAGCCTTCAGGTCATTCTTCAGCTCCTCAGTCAGCTCTGGGGCCTTCATGTTAAACCAGCCGTCTCCAGTGGTCTTCTGGCGTTCCATCTGAGAGCAGAAGGACCAAGCACGATCAGAAAGCAATCAAGGTGCAAAGACACTGCAGCATTCTAAAAGCAGACTAAACTCTTGGTGTCCACAAAGGTCTACTACAGGGACAAGGAGGTGCACATTTTTGTCAGTGTTCTTTAATAGGGTTCTTTTTTATTGTTGTTTTTTGACTATACAAATAAAAACACAAAATGTGCCAAGCTGGCATTGCCAACACAGTGGATGCAGTCATGACGTATCCTCTACGTACTGTCTGTACACGAACATTCAGACATTTGGTGGTGAATTACACTCAAGTCCAAATAGCTGCAAGATGCAAACTATGCCACAGGTTCAATTCCCTTAGACAACATAGTTGCACTACAAACTATACTACGGTATGTGACTTATTAGACTAATATGAAATATCGCATGTGTATATGCATGTGCATATCGACAGTATATTCCAAGATTTCCTATAAACAGAAGAAGTGCAGCATACGTGTGTGTGTGTGTGTTGCATGTGGACATTCATAATTACGCTTACCCTCCGCTTCAACTTTGTAGCATTCAGAGATTCTTTATATGGCGGAATGGAGTATCTCTTCTCAAGATCCGGAACGATAGCACTCTTCTTTATCAGCTGAAAAGAATCAAAAGCAATTTAACACAGTTGAAAGGTGTGTGGGTCCTGACTCAACAACAATATAAAGTACAAAACTATTCCTTCTTCTAAGCAAGTTCTTGTAAACAACAGACTCATCAAAGTCATAAATCATTATCAAAATCAATTAACCTCCTCTAGCTTGTGCTTGTGGCCTTTTGAGCTTTTTTGGCTGCTGGAGACTTTCTTTGATTTGCTGCCATCGAAACTGATGTACAACCCCCCGAGCTCCTTCATTTTCAGGCCGGGATCGATACCGCTGGATAACTCTTTCCTATGAGAGATTGTCAAACAGAGCAAGTGGGAGGATTTGGGTGAAAATCTTTGAATCTTTGAGACAGACTTTAAGTAAGTAAAAGAAAAGGGAACGTTTCATCAAAGCAATGGCGTATCAAGACAAAAACAATCGAGGGAATATAGACAAAGACATTAAAGACTTACGAGGAAGTGCATCTGCTTGTGAACAAGATTTTGCTATCTTCGTCCTCCTCATCTTCCTCCTCATCGACAAACTCTTCATCATCTTCAACTTGGCCCCAGGCTTTTTTCATCTTGTCTCCCTCCCGCCCCTCCACCTCCTCTACCTCCAGTTTCTCCTCTGTGTAGAACGCCTGAGAGGAGTGAGCTCCAGGCTGGGTGTCTATGACAAACAGTCCATCGCTGGATAGAGTCTGGGCTTGGAATTTGTGCTTCGTTATGGCTGTGAGGGCCTCATCCGAGGAGTCGCCATCCTCATTTTCCGAAGCCTCTTGCCAGCTAGCAGGTTTCCCGGTGAGGCTACCCGCATCGCTGTCATCCTCTTCCTCGTCATCACTGCTGTCAAGCAAGCTTACAGCAGCATGCTTCTGTGAAGAGCCACTTCCTGATGGCTGTTGGTCGTCTTCTTGGGCTGCCGATCCCTCTACGTCTACAGTTGAGGAAACCTGAGTGAGACTTTCAACCTCCTCTGCATGATCGGAGGCGTCTACCTCCATTGGCTGCTCCTCTTCATCTTGCTGGGCCTCCTCTACAGTTACTTGCACAGTCTTCAGACTGCTGGCATCAGGCCCAGTGGGTTCCTCGTCATCTTCTGCAGCATCTTGAATGCTGGAGTCAGCATGTGCCGACGCATCATCTAGCCTCTCTTCTTTCGACTCTGAGGCATCACATATGGTGACTTTCACAGCTTGTTCACACGGGACATCAAGCTCTGTGACTGTTTCCTCTTCAACGATTTTCCCCTCAGCCGTGTTACTGTCCAACTCCACCGTCACTTTGACAGTCTGTTCATTACAGACCTGATCGTCTGTAGCAGTCGGGAGTTTGTCATTTCCTTCATCAGCTTCCTCTGTAGTGTCTGCTTCAGCTACTTCAGATACAGTCGCACTGACACTGTCTGCACAGGTAGTCTTCAGTGTGTCAACACTGCCCAGATCAGACTGAGCGTCTTCCCCAGTTTCTTCAGATACAATAACACTGGCTTTTGGAAGCTCTTTTTCTGCAGGTTCCTCCACAGCAGGACTAATGTCCTCGGTCATCTCCGTATCAGGACATTCTGACTCTGTTACTACCACTGATGGCCTAGCTATGTCGGCATTCTCCTCAGGCTCGAGAACTGCTGGGTCAACCACAGTGACTCCCCTCACCTCTGCAGGTTCCTCCACAGCAGGACTAATGTCCTCGGTCATCTCCGTATCAGGACATTCTGACTCTGTTACTACCACTGATGGCCTAGCTATGTCGGCATTCTCCTCAGGCTCGAGAACTGCTGGGTCAACCACAGTGACTCCCCTCACCACCGCATCTTCCTTTGCCTCTTTCTCCTCCTCCTCCTCCTCCTCCATTGCAATTAGAGTTTTATCTTCCTCGCCCTCCTCTGGCAGCAGAGAGGCCTGTCCCTCCTCACCCGTCACAATGACCGTCGCTTCATGCTCATCCACCTCCATCTTCTCCTCCGTTTCCAGGGTGTCTGACATTTGAGCATCACCTTGGCTTGGTGCCTGGGCCTCTGATCTCAGCGGGGAGGAGGCGTGAGTGGCGTCACTGCGAAGGGACCTGGTTACCCTCGTTACAATCACGTGGCTGCTAGCTGACCCTGTGCGACTGCTGCATGGCGTGCCTCTAGGACTCCCCATGGAACTGCACCCAGTAAAGTCTGATTCGGAGTCCGATGCGCCTCTGAGCGTTGGGTCTTTTGCACGACTACGAGTGGCTCTCCTTGTGCTCGGCACAGACTCGTTGCCCTCAGAGATCTCGGAGGGGACGGCCTTGGCTCTGCGTCCAGGCGTTCTTCTGGACAAAGACATGGACGACACGTCTCCGCTGTCCACAAGGTCGATGGGCACGGGCTCTACGGGTTTTGCCCTCCGACCCCTGGTGCTTTTTCTAAGAGTGGATGTGCGGAGATCGTCATTTGCACAGTCATGCTCTGAGAGCTCAGTGTCTTCAGTGTGGGAGGCCGACTGAGAGGCTGCGGTTTTCCTCTGGCTCCTGGTCAACACACCACGTTTGCTCAGAGACGTTACCGAGCCGCAGGACTCGGCCTCAGAATTCTCTACACCATCGGAACCAAAGGGAACTTTTTTCTTCGGGGTCCGTGTGGATCTGCGTGGAGTGGCAGACACAGCGGATGCGCAGGACTCCGCTTCAGACAAGCCTTCTGCGCCGCTAGCGAGGGCTTTTGGCTGCCGCCCTCTCCTCTTGGTCGACCTGGTGCTTCGTCCTTGGACATCCGAGACCACCGAGCAGCATGACTCTGAATCTGACACGTCGGCATCGTGAATGTCATCGGGTTGGTTTACCACAGGTGCGGACTCTTCCTCAGTGGGTTTCTCTTCTTGAGTGTTGGAACTGGTCACCTCAGCTTCAGCCTCCTGAATTTCACTTTTACTCTCTGAGGGGGGCTGTGGCTCCACCTGTGGAGCTGCGGTTGTCCTAGTTCTTCTCCTTGAACTTGTTCCAGAGTCCTATAAAGAAAAACATACTTCATTAAGTGAAGTAACGTTGGATCTCAGCACTGCAACAATTTGGGTAGAGTGTAGCGTAAGAACTTTCAGCTAAAAGAAGCTCTCGTACAAGGGATATGCCTAGATGTCTGCATAAGGAAAAAACTGAAAAATTAAAAAGCGGACACAGACATAGAAACGAGACAGGTTGCTGTAGCTGCTAGATGAAGAGACAGCGACACGCGTGTTTACATCACAAGAAACAAATGCTCAGTATCTGACAACACTCACTTAGATGTATTCATTTATTAACACGTGTACACATATCAGAGACAACACGGTGCATATAATGTTTATGTTTATAAAAGGCTAACAACAAACCTACAACACCATGCCGGTCGGCAGGAGAAACGTTAGCTTCTCGATAGCTTACAGTTAGCGGTTACATACACAGAGGTTTGGAGACGTTAAGCTGCAGTACATTTCACAAAATACATTCAATAAAATGACATAACCTTTGTATTGGCACAATTGCAATACATAGATGGTGTACATACCGAGGCACTAGACGATTCATCCCGGTTAGTTTTAGTTGGTGATTCCACCACGCGTACGCCTCTTCTGGTAGCCACCATCTTGATACAGCATGTTCCAACACTTCCTGCCCGCACACGTGTGCTGCTGTTCTTTATTTCAGACCCAACTATTCGAAAATCGAGTTACTGATCATACATTTAAAGTGACACCAAGCAACATTTTTTTTAAGTAAAACTAGTGAACTAGCAACCAAAGAGACGAGTAGACTTCTATTCTCTTTGTAGCAACCTAAAAAGCGCAAATGACCTTCCAAACATTTTTCAGAGCCTGATAGGCAATGCTAGAAGATGGTGCTAGTTGGCTTTTGATTGACGGACATTGTTCGACTGTTCGGACTTATCCACCCTTGGAAGATAACGTTACCTTAAAAAAAAGTGGCAAAAACTGTGTCGCTTCAATGGCTTCATCCTTTATAAAATCCCATGCCATTATAATAAAAATTAAATAATAATAATAATAATAATAATA
>JASCQX010000002.1:18813594-18825042 GCA_030264415.1 Sardinella fimbriata
AGAGTATTCTCTTTGTTTTATGTGGGTGTCAGTGAAGGTGTGCCGTGGTTACTTTTTCCAGACAAGCCAAACTTTGTGAATATGGTCCTTAGGCTGCTGTCTCTGTACACGTCTGCACTTACCCACGGTAGAAGTAAACCAGGGGGGTGTAGGGCAGTTCCACAATTTCCTGCCTACACTTTCATTTACATTTTTTAAGTCTCTTCTCTCCCCCAGCTGCTTCAGAGGACAGACCCATTTTCCAGCATGTATGACTTCAGTTGAATTTTCTCGGCCCTTTTTTATTCCGATAACAAGCTTTCTCTCCTCGTATCTTTGCAGGGCTGCTGTTTTTGCCTCCTTTTCCTTTTCAGAGACACTAAACCATTTTATTCCCTGCTGGCTGCGAAGGATAATTTGCTCTGTCAATTGTTTTCACTGTGTCAGACCTTGTTGGAAGCCACAATTGCTGCTAAATGCTATCTACATCACATTCTACACATGAACCAGAGTACCAACACACACACACACACACACACACACACACACTCACACACACACACACAGACACAGAGGGAGAGACAGAGAGAGAAATAAATGGGTTCTATCATGCAGAAGATATCTCCTTGAAGCATATGTCAGCTCCTGAATCAAAACAGATTATTGCATATCATGGTAAGGATTTACATCAGGGTGCACTTAATTAACATTAATTAAGTGCAGTGGTTAACCTTAATATAGCATTGACTGCAGCAATTAATATCACTCAGTGTTCAGCAATGCTGAGGTTCATGACTTCTCCATGTAATATGATGACTGATACAGCGAAGCAGTGAATAGAAGCATAATTCATTGCTTAACATAAAGAAGCCATGGGCTCCTCTATTCAACATTACTTATGGTTTTTTAATGCACTTTCGCAGCTGATTAATGCTTTAATGGAGCCTCAATGCAAAGCATTGTACAAATTATTATTAGTTGTTTGAGTTAGTTAATGAAACTTTGTAATGTTTTTGGGGTCATTACATTGTCTCAGTTGTCAGCTAACTTTAAGACACATTTTTTTCTCCTACTGTATATCCCCTGTAGATGTTTGTCCCAATACAGAGACTCATCCTTGTGTCAGCTCTGTTTAAGGTCATTATTGCTCAGTAGCCCTGAGAGACTCTGTGAAATGTCACGCAGTGATACTTGTTGCCGTTAGATCTCCCACCATCAGTACAAATAGCGTAACTAGACACACACATCTGATGAGTCTTCAGGTCTAAAAAAAATGTTTGATTGTTTTAAACCTCTCTGTGAAACCTCCCTCCCTCCTCATCTTCTGTGCTTTATTTTCACGGCCCCTTTGACGACTTAGGAAGTTACCTTAGCTTGTGTTTGATCTATATTATTAAAGCCATTATCTTGTACATTTAGTAGGTGTATGCAAACTGAGAACAATCACTATGCATATTCCGTTATCTTTATAATATGCCCACCATCACGTTCAGTATGTGTTTGGTCCTTTTTGCATGGGAGCCTAAGATTAGGGTTCTGTTTTATGCATATTTAATGGCCTTACTCGAGCTGCTTTTGCTTGCTTTATTTCTTATTCACAGTTCAGTGTTATGTTTTTTTTTTTTTTTTTTTCTCCAGCACTTCATCACAGTATGACTCGGTGGTTACATTAAAAGCATGATTGCTTTGTTGATGAGGGGGGGAAAAAATAGAAAATCTAGTGTATAACACTAACATGTGAAATAATAGCAGCTAAGTCACAGTGATGATTCAGTCATTTAAATAATTGAGTTTAATTCAGAGCTACATTTATATTTGTTTATATTTACATTTATGCGAGCCACAAATGCAATATATTTCATTTTCAGTAAATGCAATATGTTATGTTTTGATTGGCTTTTTTTAAATCTTAAGATGTTGACACAATAATTCAGATGAACCTTTCTAAAGAACATGATGAATTACAGTAAATTAGTTTGGATGATTATTTAAGTCGACACTGATTTTTAAACGTCTGTCTTAAGATGTTTGTGATGTCAACACTAACAATTTGCCTTGCCTTTACTTTATGACCTCTGACTGTTAAGAATCCATTCGTTTTAGATGAAGGGGTGAGAGTGGAGTGGAGAAGCACTGCCCCCCCCCCCCCTCTCTCTTTCTTTCCACCGTAGTCTTGTCATGTCTGTGTTCCCCTTTGCCTGATGTTCATTTGCCTTCTTCTCCCCCACACTTAACCAGCTCTTCTTCCTCTTTCTCTTCTTTCTGTCCATGTCTCATGTACTTGTGCTACTGCATATTTGACCACAGAGATGTTAGTTAATTCATGTTAATCTCTTTTTTTCCTTGCACCCCTTTCATTCCCTCTACCAACGCGTAAAATAGAAGTGGAGCAAAAAGGTAAATCACTGACACAATCCCAATCCTAGCTCCTTGTTTTGTGCCATATGGTTGAAATCCCCCCCCCCCCATTCTGGTGTTCCAAGCTAAGCAGGAAATAGCAAAGGAAAAAGCTTGTCTCAGAACCCTCTGGCCTTACAGTAAATCTATGTGTCCAGCCTAGCGGCAGCATGCACAGACATGTACTGTACACACACACACAACGCTTCTACTTAATTAGTGGCAGTAGTGGCTTAGGTCCATTTGGGTCCTCTTTCTTTTCTCTTTCTTTTTTTTTATTCTTTTGTTCACCCCTGGGTGCCTTGTTTGTGTTGCATTCAGCCAAGTATTTAAACTGCCCCCCCCCCCCCCCCTGCATATGCAGCCATGACAACAGGTTTTCCTGACCTTTGACCTTCTCTTCCTCTGCTGTCCTCTGTCTGCTCTCTCTCCCCCACCTTCACACCTGCTCTATCGAACACATGTATTACCTCCATGCTCAGAGGACCTAGTAACACATAGTCTAGCACTGCATATACGCACACACACACACACACACAATCACACACACACACACACACACACACACACACACACACACACACATGCAAAATAAAGATAATAATGATATTAATGAAACAGCAAGTGCTAAATAAATC
Source organism: Sardinella fimbriata (assembly GCA_030264415.1). Taxonomy (NCBI): domain Eukaryota; kingdom Metazoa; phylum Chordata; class Actinopteri; order Clupeiformes; family Clupeidae; genus Sardinella; species Sardinella fimbriata. Next base: position 18,816,609 of record JASCQX010000002.1, read on the forward strand.
ACTTGAGCATTGTAGAGTATTGCACAGTAACTGTAACAAAAGTAATGTCCCTCTCAGGTCTAGTCCATTATTATGTGCTCTCAATGACACGTGTCTCAGGATACATATTTACAGATGTGCCGAAGCCTGCCCTTGAGACCCTGTATGTCTTTTCTCGTTGGTCTTTTAGTTTCTTTCTTTTATTTACAGGACAAGTTATTTTCCTTTATGTTTCCCTGTTGTAAATACCGTCCCTTTTCTTGGTTTCATTACTGTATATGTCCATGAAGCAGGGTTTGTTTCCTTTCAGACAAGCACAATTTTTTAATCATACATACATACATTATGTTTAATAACTTACCTACTCTTTGTTTTGTTCCTTCTTTCTACCTACGCACAAAACCAAACTCCTGCTCTTGCTTGTGATCGTTGGCTAGATGTAGTGTCTTGGCCATTTGATGAGTTGTGTGTCCCCTCTGCTCTTGGACAACTCATTTATCAAGATGACATTAGAGCTAAATTTCAAACCAATGACTCACGATAGCCACCGGGGCTGGGACTGACCTAGCCCTGATGTGGCACCTGTATGTTACATCCATGCCAGATCTGGACCAAATCTCTGCCAGATCAGGGCCAGATCTTTTTTTAGCCTTGGCTGCTACCCAGGCTGTAAGACCTGGGCCAGTTTGTGGGCTGTGAGATCTGGACGAGATCTGGGTGGATTTTTACACAAGATCTGTGCCACATCTCTGCCAGGCGTGCTTTCCCCCAAACCAGACTTGCTAACCTGTTAGCAGCTTATTGGTTGGCAATGGACAATTGCATTGCAACCAACAATTTTGCTAACTTAGTTAGTAAGAATGGGTTTGGGAAAGGTACCTCAGATCGGGGCCAGATCTTTTCCAGTCTCGGCTGCTACCTGGGCTGTGATTTGTGTTTACTTTGTGTTTGCTTTTGTTTGTTTTGCTTCCCTAAAATCTATTTCTTGTTCTACTCTCCCCATTGCTAGTTTTTGTTTGTCCCGGGACTCTGAAAGCAGTCGGAGATCCTTCCTTTCTCTTTGAGGCGGAGCAGCAAGCCGGCTCCTGGTGCAAAGACCCTCTTCAGGCTGGCGACAAGGTCTATTTTATGCCCTGGACTCCCTACCGCACAGACACACTCATCGAGTACTCGTCCCTAGACGACTTCCAAAACTCTCGGCAAACTGTCACATACAAGCTCCCTCACCGAGTTGATGGTACTGGATTTGTGGTGTACGACGGGGCTGTGTTTTTCAACAAAGAGAGAACACGCAACATCGTAAAGTTTGACCTCCGGACAAGAATCAAGAGCGGGGAGGCCATCATTAACAATGCCAACTATCATGACACGTCCCCGTACAAGTGGGGTGGCAAGACAGACATAGACTTGGCCGTGGATGAGAACGGGCTTTGGGTGATCTACGCTACGGAACAGAACAATGGCATGATTGTTATTAGCCAATTGAACCCCTATACTTTACGATTCGATGCCACGTGGGAAACGGCGTATGACAAGCGTTCGGCATCCAATGCGTTCATGATATGTGGAGTGCTCTACGTGGTCAGGTCGACGTACGAGGACAACGAGAGCGAAGTGAGCAAGAGTGTCATCGACTATATTTATAACACGAAACTCAACCACGGGGAGTTTGTGGATATTCACTTTCCTAATCAGTACCAGTACATAGCTGCAGTGGAATACAATCCCAGAGATAACCAGCTCTATGTGTGGAATAATTTCTACGTGTTGCGATATAATCTCGTATTCGGACCACCGGATCCTGGAAACGGTAAGCAATGATTCCCATTTCCCTCCTCTGCATAGCATCACCATAAATTGCATTTCCAGGATTGCGATGTGACTGGCCATCACTTGTGTTGCTATTCCTCAGATAGCCGGCCATCTTGTGTGTGTGTGTCAAGTGTCATGAGTGACTGGTTTTTAATTTAGAATCTAATATGTGTGAGTGGAGTGCTCAAGCTCTGGAGTGCTGTAAACATCACGGGGGTGAAAAACTGTGGCCCAGAAGTAAACATCATCTCGCAGACTCGGTTACAATATCATAAGGGATTGGCGTCAGGGGGATTCCCGCTGACGGCCAACAACATCTCCCGTGGCGAGACCCACGGGGCGGTAGCAGCGGTGTGCTAGTACTAGGGCCGAGTCCTCGCTGCTAGCGAGCGAGAGAGAGCGCATGGAGACTCTCTGGTGAAATTAAGCCTGTCTGGACAGGTACACGGGCTGCCTCTGGGCAACCACAGATCAGATCTCCATGGAGCATTATCTCAATTCCCCATCAGTCTTTAAACAAACACTTCACACTTACAGTACAGCCACACACACACCTAGACACACATACACATGCACACTCTTATACATGCACACACTCACCCACATGCTTTTTCCCAGTGAAGCGCACACGCACACACACACACACACACACACACACACACATTTAGGTGCATACACACACACACACAGACAAACATTCATATACACCCATGCATACTCACCCACATTCATGTTCCCACTCATATATACACACTCAAACACACCGATGCGTGCGCGTGCACACACACACACACACACACACACACACGGGGCCCGAGTGCTATGTGAAGTGGAGAGGGAAAAGATACAGACAGCTGTTCGGAGACACACATCCATCTGAAAGGTCACAGCAATTACAGTTTTTTATCTTTAGTTCGAGTGTCACAGGCTGGAGTGGAGGACTTGAATATGTGTGTCAAATAGTTCAGTAGTGGAAAAAAATAAAGAAAAAAATGGCTAACAGTTCTAATCCTTCTTCATGGCTTTATCTACTGACCATGTAATACCCTCAGTAAAGCGCTGAAGGTCAAGCAAGTTTCTGCAGATTAGACTGGCAAAGACTTAGACTAGTACAGCGATTTTTTTTCTTTTTTATCAGTGTAGTAAATGCTAAAGAGAGATGTCACTACACACATAGAGCTCGGATGGAACCAGATCAGTGAATTAAACCAGTTCAAAGAGATTTTTGTTTGTTTGCGTGCAGACATTCCATATTTTAAACATGGAGATATTTCAATGTAGCCAGAAAAAAAAAAGAAAAATAAAATATGCTGCCATATTTTTCATATGCCACGTTAGATGGTTAAATGGTATGTGTTTTATGCTGTATGTATGTGGTTGGAGAACAGATGGAAAGACAGAACGGCTTGGTTGGATGCTCAATTAACTCAGCAGGATGCACAGGGACTGATATCCTCCTATATTTTCTTATGTCATGTGCTGATGAAAGGCCTTGGATTGACTGTACCGCCAGGTCACAAATTATCCTTTGAAATCTAACCAGAAACTGCCCAAAACACATAATAATTATTAAATAAATGAATAAATGAATAAATATCTAGGCTTAATCACGCTCAAATCGAACGACATAAACTGAAACTTTCTTGGCGATTTTTTGTCACCTACTTGTTTAAGTATTTCTTAGGGAAATTATAAGTGTCTCAGGATAAATTGGCAGAGCCGAGCGAGGAATGGAAGCCCTGATGTCTGCGGCTTCATCTAATGAGCGACTTTATGCTATGAAGCCCTCTTTAATCTCCTTGTATTGGCGCTGGTGAGGCACTCAATGCAATGTCACTCGGAGAAATCTCTAGAAGGAAGTGGCAGAGGCAGGCAGTTCACGCCCACAGACAGGCTGAGGAGAGTTCTGAGCCATCAGGTTACTTCAAGCACGGCACCCTAAATGGAACCCACTGCTGCTAGTTTGGCATCTTGACATCTTTCTTCTTTTTTTAACAAGGTAATTGTAAATAGCTGAACTGCTAGTGAGTTTGTGGGCAGCTGCAATTGCATCACTTCCATAATTGAGACGTGTGTATTTACACTGGTGTTTGAAAAAGCATGAAAGGGAAAATGAAGCATTGGATACAAACCTGTAGACATGCATCATCAATCTAAAGTTAATTAGTTTCTCGTTACGGCATAGAAATAACACACCTTTGATTGATTACCTCTGATGCCATGGTACTGGCCCCCACTAACTACAAACAATAGCAGCATGCCAGAGCACTTATTTTTGCATCTTTAGTCCGCGGTGGAATTGATAGAGTCCAGAGAAATATGGCCTTCTGAATCAAGATGGTCTGCAAAATGGTTTGCAAAATGGTTTAGTGTGATACAAGGCCAACATCTGTGGGCCCCGTCTAAAACAGGCGGTCTCCAAAACAACATGTCCGTGTAGATTACACCTAAGTGGCCGCAACGCAGACGGAAATGTGCTTATGGCGGGGGGCCGCGCTTGTGCCTCTTGCTGAGGTCTGCGTCTGGCTCCGCTCGCAATGGGCTCGTGGAGCCAGCCGGCCATCCAGGCAGCGCCCCGAGGCCCCTCGTGTCTCCGCACGGCACAGCCCCAGCCCCAGCCCCAGCCCTAGCCTCAGCGTCTGGACTCCTCTGGATCAGCACTAAAAGAATTAATTACATCAGTAATCAGCACTGATGATAGCAGTTACATGCTAATTCAAAGATGCACTCTGCATTTTGTCTCAGGGCAGTGCTCACACTGCGAGGCGTCTTCCCCCAGTCTCGGGGGTAATCGTCCATGAATCTATCGCTAATAGGCTGTTGTTTTATTTATTGTGCTCTGTGCACAATAGTTCTGGTGTTGTGGTAATAGGAACACTAATTTAAATGCAGAGGAGACTTTGGAGTTTGGAATTTGGGGGAGAGTCTAGAGCGAATAGACATGTGTTAAATGTAGCTTGTCTCAAATGCTTTTTATTGGAAACCAGTTGAAAAGGGTGCTGTGTATTGATGACAACTTCATAACTCAAACGACCCTCCTAATTAAAAGAGTCTGGCTGTTATTTGCCATACAAAATTTGATGACTTAAAGACGTCTTTGATTTAATGAGTCCTGTCTTTTTTAGGATGTCCATTTTTATTTTGTGAAAATGATCAATTATGCCTCATTTATTTTTTCAGTGCTTTGAATTTGTGCCGTTCCCTGACTTGTTTACTCCTGGTCAAAAGTGATATTTCCTTTTTTATTATCTCAAACTGTTTGTATTTGAGAATCCAGAAGCTTAAAGACCCAAATAGCAGAGTGATTATTGATTTATTTATCTTTCTCTTACAAATGACCTACACATTGATTTTTGTAAACCATCCATGTAGTTTTCCCGCACAAATAAGGCAACCAAGACACACAGCCAGTCTTTGTCAGTGTGCTTCATGTCAGACCTTGTCAGTGGTGGTCTTCAAAATTACATACAGTATAAAATACATGAAAATAGAAGCCCTGTAATATCCCTCAGACAAGCAGAAACAAAAAAACTGCTACATACAGCTGACAAAAATTAGACAGTTCTGACATGACTTATTTTTCCTCTTCTTTGATAGCTGATAGCTGTAATTTTACCATACTATCTTTGTGGGTAAACAAGATTTGTGCTTGTGTACTCATTTAAGACATCAAAAATTTTGTTATATTGCATTCATGTTGATTTAGGTGTCCCATTGTCACAACTGTGAAACATCTTTTCTGTGAGGACCATAGTTAGTCTTAACAATGCCCTCTCACTATTTTAATCAATGAGATCTATACACTATATAAAGGGCTAAATGAACTAAATTAGTGCTCAAACTGAAGAAGTGTATTGCTAAATATTAGCTCTAAAGCTGTAAACTACTGGGCTTCACATCAGTCAGACACACCAGCAGGAATCCAATAGTTTTCTCAGCCAACATAGATTATTATCTTGGTGTCTTAAGGAATACAAAGGTCTACGGATCCAGTTGAGTCGGACATTATCTAGAATGATAGCTAAGCCTGAACAGATATATGATACTAATGAACATGTGGGTGTAGGATATCTGATGTGAATTTAAATGGCTATATTCATAATGGGGCTTTATTCAGACTTCTCTCTCCACGACACCTAATTGAAGGTCCCCCTTGACTTCAGTGCAGAGCACACTTGTTAATTAAGAATGTTGCCTACCGAGTAACAGAATGACTTTATCCTTTTGAAAAGACAACAGTATAAAGGGAAACTAGCTTTTTTGGATGGCGACTCCTACAGCCACAGAGCATTTGGGAAAAGGATAGCTGAGATTCTAGCCCAAACACAAAACTGTACAGTATATCTTAGGAAATGGGCCATATTTACATATGGTTATGCATTCAATGATGGTTCTGCTATTCTGCGTTAAAACATAGATTTATTTCTTTTCTGGGCTTCTAGCCAATTTTTTTCCCTTTTTTTCCAAGGGAGGTTATACATAGAAATCTACACTCAATATTTGATCAGTGTTATAGACAAACTGGCAGAAACCAAGGACGACACGCGACTAGCAGCATCGCAACTGCCTGATACTGTCATGAGGGAAAAATAAATGAATAAATATATAATCTTTGTTTTCAAATGTCAGTACAGACATGCTTTTTGCTCATATGGATTGTAACTAAATTAGTAAGGTTTTTACTATAGTTTTTTCTTTCTCTTTCATTGAAAGAGAAGGACAAAGAAATAGACTCCTGAATAGGAACAGTTAGGAAGAACCCACAGCAGCGCATTATTTGTGTATCCACTTGCTAGTGTTTGCTCAGGGTTATGCATTACTGACTGCTGTGCAGAATTTCATTGGCCATACGATCCTGTGGAGAATGGCTCACCAGCTGCAGTGTTGTACAGTAGTGTGATATACCCTTGTGCCGTTTCAGATGGGAAGGCACAAGTGGTGGTTGTGTGTGCATAGCTTTGTAGAACTAAAGCACTTTTCATGATCTGCATGACTTAGTTGCATAGAATGTGTAAAGGTTTTGTACAGTTACACAAGAAGAGGTTGTTCGTGTATGCCTAAGAAGGCAATGTTTGAACGGTTAAGCTCTATGCTGTAGTAATCATTATAACAGAAAGATTCCCCTAGTGATCAGCAAAGAAACTACCCTATCTGAATGAAAAACAAAGACATGGCCTTGCAGATTTCCATTTGTTCAATTTTGCATCTAAACCCTCAGTCCAAGACATCAAAGGGATCAAATCACACTCACTCTATAGCTCCATAGCAGGCCAAATGAAGCGCTGTGCAAATAAGATCTGCAGCCTTGATGTTTATGCTTGAGTATGTAGGTTGCAAACACCTAGTCGACGGGTAAGGTTTATTCCCCTCATGTGAAGCGTTCAAAAATAGCAGTGAGAATGTATTTTTAGGAGCCTCAGGTAGTCTATGCTTATTCAATTAATAAATTGAATTAACAGTTTAGTTCTCATGTAGGCCAAGGTTGTTGCAAGGCATAGTTAAAGTTGAAAGGTTATGGCAGGCAGAAATATGCTCAGTATAAGAAACATTGTCAGAATTGGAAGGACTTAATTGCTTAAATGTGTTTTACTCACACTGAGACTGTTCTTAATAACTGAAAACTGAGTGTGCTGATTACTATTTTTATTTTTTTGGCCATTATTTACTACGGTATTGCAATTTAACAGTTTATTCATAACAGTTGTGTAGCAGTTGATATAATAACTATGATAACTGAAATTTTTTTGTAAATTTGCTACAGTAATGTAATTTTATAGTTATTCATAACAGTTGTGTAGCAGGTGATATAATGACTCTAGTCACTTCTCAGGGATTTAGGAAGGGCTCCAATTGATCCTTAGCCTAGTTGCTTTTGCTGTTAGTGCGGGCACCAAATTCTTTGTATCTGAGAACATGTGTGATGATTTCAATCTAATTCTGACTCTTGAGAGTGTCTCTGATTGGCTCTGAAGAGAGTGTAACTCTCTGCGGTCTGGTTTTGTGTGCGAAGGCCTCCACAGCTGGCCTGACAGATTCGCTGCTTGGACTCTCCACACTGCAGCGGCCCACTGGGGATTTCGCACCCGCCTCTTGATTAAAGCCACGCCGAGATGTGAATGCTGGTTTACAACCTCCAGATTACCATCAAAACCTTCATCTAACACTCTAACACTTGGCACAGAGCTCAGTCGTGATATTAATTTCCAGTTGAGTCCAAGTTTCAGCTGGGAGAGAACCGTATCTGGTGATGAACGGAGACACCATTCCTCTCAGTGTTTGGGAACTGCAGAAACCATGGAGGCGTACTCATTGGGATGCCCTGCAAATCAATAACTCATATGAGTTTGTTTTTGCACATTCAGTGCCGAGTATCAGGCAGTTAAGCAAACGGATGGTGCATTGCCAGCCGGCAAGCTGTGTGTCGGGCGTTCTGCATTGCTTTGTGGAAAAGCAAAGTTGGGATGCAGTGTAGAAATGTGTTCTCCACAAGTAGCTGATTTGCCATGTTGCGTACGCAATTCCACCTGATGTATTTGTCAGTGACCTACGTGTCTGACCTATGGCGGCCAGTGATAAATAAGCACCCTTGTAATTTAAAAATGCCCACAGACCCTTGTTTTCCAAGTAAGCATAACGTTCCCTT
>JASCQX010000002.1:18979714-18994637 GCA_030264415.1 Sardinella fimbriata
TTCTTTTTGCTACAGACAGAATTCAGTGACCTCTCACAACAGGGCTATGGATTGATTCACACCGAACTTCTCCTTTACTGAGACACATTAAAAACAATCCTCTGAAAAAATGATGCAAATTTGTGCTGCACTGCATTGCATTGTAGGTGTATGTTTAGCTGTAAAAAGCCGCATTGCAGGAATGAAGTATTACCTTACCTGTGAGAAAGTGAGACAAGGGTAGTCATATCCATACCAGGGTACACCCATCACTAGCTTCTTTGGCTCAATCATCATTGCTATGTATTGGTCATATGCTGAAAGACAGAGTAACTCAGGCAATTTCTACATCCCAATGTCCCTACTAACTCCTAAACTCCCGTTAAGTCGGAGTGTTTAGTGCTTAGTGTTAGAGATAGGACATTGGGATCCAGGCAGTGTCTGAACTGTGTCGCCTGTAGATAACGTTACATGTAGTTTTGTTTGCATTATCCCTCACCTGTTAGCGTCTGGTTGTAGGGTGCATTCGCCAGGGCGATGCAATCACCCCAAATCTGACTCTGCTCATCGTAAGACATCACAAACACTAGATCACAAGAATCTGCAATGGTGGCATAGTCATAGCAACGTTTGTCAATACACTTGGGTGACCATGCCACATCAAAGGACACCTATTGGTAAAATAAAAGAGTGATCAGTCAAACAAGCAGAAATGTGTTATGTATACAAAAAGCAGAGGAGCTGCTGAGGAGCAATAACAATGCTGATAAATCTGTTATCTTGACCTGGGAACCAGGAATTTCTTTGTGGAAAGCCTCTGTGGTCTCTTTGACCAATGCTGTCAAGGCAAAGTACTCTTTAGACTGTTCCTCCACAGCTTGTTCGATGTCTATGTTGATCCCATCCATAAACTGTCTCTTGGCCAAGCTGACTTTTTCCTTGATCCAGGCAGTCCTGTTGGTAGGATCTACCATTGCTGTGACTGACACATCCCCTGAGGGCAACATTAACAAAAAAGAACACAACACAGGCCTATATTACTGGCCTATATAATACACATCCATGTCACGTGCAGTAGCCTACTGAATGCAATTTCCCAGATGCTTCTTCTTGTAAATTCTAATTGGTTGACATATCCACTAGATGGGGCTATTCAGTAGTATTCATGACAATCAGTTGATTTGGGTTTACTCGAAGCACTAAAAACTGCGATTTTGTTAATTTACTGAAGTGTCTGGCATATGGGTTAGGTTCACTGATGAAATGTTGAGACTGGTGTTACTGTTACCTTTCAGAACAAGTCTGACTCCTTTAGAATGGGCAAAACACAATAGTTCGGCATCATACTGTCCGAAAGCAGCAATGGTCGTCACCTTGGTCCAGTCGTAATATCGCCATGCCTTTCCTCCGACATCAAACACAAATACCTAAAAGAAATTGCCAAAAGGCATTTTTTATTGTCCTTAATATGTACGTTAAATGGGAAGTTCAGGACAAAATCGAAACTGGAGTTTTTACTACCTCAAATTGCGTCTCGTTTTGAATTTGTTTACAAAGTTCCTGTTGCTCGCAAGGACAGTCATCTATCCCGAAAGCACCGAAGAACAGTGCGCCCAGCACTGTTATTACAGTGTACAAAGAACTCTTCATTGCTTCTCTTTCAGTATGCCTAACAGGAAAATTCAGAACATGGATGAGAAGTGTTTGAATCATATGAGCACAACGTGAGCTGCGATTTGTCATTATGGCCACCGATTTTACGGTATGTCAAAATAAGAGCATGGTAACTTCCCAGTTAGCTTCGTGGGTTTATAATGTCAAATTATTAAAATAAATTTTATACTTAAACATAATTACAATCAAAAAAAAGTCTACGATTTCTTGTTTTTATCAACTGGCAATGGCCTGTGTCAGAGGTCCATCACAAGAAAGCATTCAGCATGTCAACATACAGTGTAGGTTTGAAAAGTTAACCAATCAATGCAATTTGCAACTCTGAATTCACTGCTGAAAAGTGAACTGATAACTGCAAAGCTGCCCTTTATCAATTAGCTGGTTCCAGAACATCAGTTGGCCTGATTAACCAAAAATGACAGCAAAACACTCAGAAATGAAGATCTCATTTGTGCCATTTACAAGAAAAAGGGGCAAAACTGGCTTTAACCAGAATAATGGAGTGGGAGGCCCGATGGAGTGCACAGCTGAAGAGGACAAACATATTTGAGTGTCTTGTTGGAAAAACTATGCCTGTAAAACAACATTATCAACACCAACAGCATGGTCGCCGACAAGTGTAGAATGCAGGCTTTCCAGAAAAAAATTGTAAGAAAGAAAGGAAAAAAACCCAAAACATATCTAGTTGGCCAGTAGGCCTATATGCCTATAGAAAAGGTAGCCTAAGTGAAGAAACACAGTGGACAAAGCAAGACTGGGAAATGTCCTGTTGTATGGAATGAATGGACAAGGCAGAGCCAAGGAGCCCCATGATAAGAAGCAGAGCATGGGCCAAGAAGAAGATCTGTGAGGTGTGAAGGAGTGCAAGACACCGTCTGTCAATGAGATGGCCTGAGGCTGCTGAAGCCACTGGATCCATATGAGGTATTAGGGAAGCAGCCTAACTGCATGGTATGGATCTAATCCAATCCAGCTTGTGGGAGGTGCATAGAAGCGGTATGTAATGTCTATATTCTTTTAGATAGCCTATGGAGAATTATAATCCCATTGGCTGTACTAGCCATTAAAAAGGTTTAAAAGGCAGAATTATTATTTCCAATTATGTCCTTATTTCTCACATGTAATATTTATTATTAAGTTAGATATTATTTCCTCAGATTTCCACATTTGAGAAGCAAGAGCCAAAGTGGCTCTGATGGTGTTTGCTGACCATGACAATCAGAGAAGGTTGGCTCCAAATATTTTGATTCCATGGTCAGGCTGCCCTAGTCTTGTTACCTGTTGACAGGACAGTCACGACTTGATCAGGGGAGAAATGATAACGTACTGTATGACAATATAAAAATAATTGTTACTATCTGCAATATACAGTAACTGAAGATTAACACATTAACATGAACTGACAACACAATATAATCAACACAATGAGACAGGTGGCTAAAAACTGCGAGAGTGAAAACGCTTGGCAGTGGTAGATGTAGTCACATTTCCAAATTTATTAACATATTTAGATGGACCCTTCAATTATGTACTGACACATGGGTCCACGATCCATCATGTACTTTACACTGTAATCATGACATATTAGGGCAACTCCAAATAGGTAAAAAAAAAATGTCTTGCATAATGAAAAACACTGTATTTTGAGTGTGGTCCTGACCCAGGTTTTTCCCATCTCTCTTTCACAAATTCATTTCCTTTTGATTTTATTTTCCTGTTTGATTAAAATAAATAAATGAATTAAAATGTAATAATAATTAAAACAAAACAAATTGAGAAACAAATACTAATTTCAGTTGTACTCCATGTTAGAGCATCTCAGTGTTGAAAGAAAAACTTGTGTAACTTGAACTCTGACTTCACCTTTGGCGACTGCAAAAGCCAGGGTGACCTAACCTAGGGCAGATTCAGAGATTGCAAGTTACACGCTACCAGACACTTCTAACCATCACAACTGTCTGGTTAATGATAAACTGGATCACTGATCGGAGGTCAGCAAAATTTCATTATAAAAGGTCCATCCATCCTCAGCGCGCCTTACATCCCCCAATGATGCGGGTCCTTGTGCTTGCCCTTGCCATAGCCTTTGTGGGTAAGTGACCTGTCTGCAATACTAAAGAATTCAACAGTGTGGTATAAATACTTTTTACTACTATAATTACGCTGATTTATATAATCTTTTGTCTGTTTTTTTATTCTTCTTAACAGCTGGTCAGCATGTAAACCTTGGTAAGTTACACCTGAACATTAAAGCAAATTTTAAAACTTCATTTTTATCATATACTTTTAACTTCCACAGAAATAAATTCTGTAAATTATAAATAATTGTATATGTGTACATTTTCCCCCCTCTACAGCTCCTCAGTTTGCTCCCTCTAAGACCTACGTGTATAAATATGAGGCACTGCTTCTTGGTGGCCTTCCTGTGGAAGGTCTGGCAAGAGCAGGAATAAAAGTCAGCAGCAAGGTTCTCATCAGTGCTGAGGCTGAAAACACCTACTTGTTGAAGGTAATTCTGGACTTTATCGATCTGTTCTGGGATACATTTACAGTGCTTCATGAGTGTACAGCAGTGTTGGGGAGTAATGTTAGCCTGGCTTTCGCGACAAAAGCTCATACAAGCTTAGTCTGGCCAATTTCATGTAGTAACCGCTTTCTGAGAGGTGGAATTTAATGTGTACTTGGTAAGCCTGTCTCCTTCACCCTGGTGTGCAAGCTCGCTTGTCATTGGTGCCTAAAATTCTGCTACAGGAAATGCAGTAAATAGGCTGCTTGGCCACACTAACTTCAATGCGAAATCTTGTGCAGCGTCACAGGAAGTATGGGCAAGCCCAGGCTAGAGTAATGTGTTATGCCCTACGAAATTACATAATTTATTTACACAATAAAAACAACTTATAAGTCAAATGGCTGATTTAGCATGATTCAGGGAAAAAATAGGATTAGATTTTTCACCTATGCATGAACTCACAGTTGGAGTTGAAGTCTGGCACATACTGTGGCTGTGTTTGAGAGAATTTAAATGGATTTGATGTTGAGTGTTAAATTATGCTGTAAAGTTAGCAGGTTTCAAAATTTGATAATGTCTATGGTTGAGAACATTCAATCAAAATTTAGAAGTGAAAGTAAGTCCAAAAGTAATGAAAAATATCTTCCTCAACAATGGTGTATAGTCACCACTGATAAGACTGGCATACTACACATATAGATGTGGTCTTTAGTACATTCAGTAAGTGCCAGTTTTTTTAGTTTGTAACCAAAAACCATTGTAACCAAAATTGTACTTTTGTATTTCTAGCTCGTAGATCCTGAGATCTTTGAGTACAGCGGTGTTTGGCCAAAGGAACCATTTGTCCCAGCCACCAAGCTCACCACAGCACTGGCTTCTCAGCTTCTGATTCCCATCAAGTTTGAGTATGCCAATGGTGTGGTTGGTAAGGTGTTTGCCCCTGCTGGAGTTTCCGCTACAGTTCTGAACATCCAGAGAGGTATCCTGAACATTCTTCAGCTCAACCTTAAGAAGAGCCAGAATGTTTATGAGTTGCAAGAGGTGAGGGATTGAATACAAGAGATCATACAGCTTGTTGTGCTGTTTGTGTAACACCAACTACTAATGTACTAATACTGTCTGTATTTGCTCTTAAGGCTGGAGCCCAGGGAGTGTGCAAGACCCACTACGTCATCAGTGAGGATGTCAAGGCAGAGCGCATCATTGTCACCAAGTCCAAGGATCTCACCAACTGCCAAGATCGGGTCATTAAGGATCTGGGTCTGGCTTACTTGGAAACCTGTGCCGAGTGCCAACTGGTAAGAGACATACAGCTTATTTGATTCACCAATCATTGTTTTTGGCTTAACTGTTGAAACAGTCTATAAACAGTCCACTCCAAACTCCACAGAAATCAAAGAGCCTGACTGGAGCTGCAACTTACAGCTACATCATGAAACCAAGTGCCACTGGTGCTCTGATCACTGAAGCCACAGTCAGGGAACTTCATCAGGTCACTCCTGTTGCTGAGATGGGTGGAGCTGCACAGATGGAAGCCAAGTAGGAGCCTTACCAGCATTCATAATAGATTGTAACTACAGTTATACAAATACCAACTGTGAATGCAAACCTTTTTTAACAGACAAAGCCTGACCTTCATCGAGGTTGAGAGGGCTCCAATTGTGCTGGCCAATGCTGAATATGTGGCCCGTGGATCTCTGAAGTATGAGTTTGCCACTGAAATCCTTCAAACTCCCATTCAGCTCATCAAAATCACCAACCCAGTGACTCAGGTATGGTCTCAGGTTGACAGTATTTTCCATTTTCCATTTTGAATGTTACATTTCCAAAAAATATTATTTGTTTTAAGGATCTTTAACTTCATCTCTATGAAGTAATCTAAAAGGAAAATACAATTTCTGAATTCATCACTCATCATTTCTGTCATCTCAGGCTGTGGAGATTCTGCACAATCTGGTTGCTACTAATGTAGCTAGGGTTCATGAGGACGCTCCTCTGAAGTTCATCCAGCTCATCCAGGTCTTGCGTGTGGCCACCTTGGAGAACCTTGAAGCTATCTGGTCTCAGTATAAGGCCAGGCCAGAATACAGGTACCATTAACTATCTCTGGCAATGATGTTACTGTATGCCATGACTTTCGTACAATCGGATGGCTCGTTGAATCATTATATTTCAGTGTGACAATGATTGTTGTTGCATGCAGGCGCTTTTTCTTGGATGCCATTCCTGTTGTTGGAACACCAGCTGCTGTGAAGTTCATCAAGGAGAAGTTCCTGGCTGAAGAAATCACAACTCCTGAAACAGTTCAGATTCTTTTGGCTGCTGTGCACATGGTTCCATCTGATCTGGAGATCATTAGACTCATCTCTGTAAGTTGATGCTGGCAGTGTAGATTTTAATTAAAAGTTTAACTCCATAAGGACAATACTTATAACTCTTCTCTTCTAATCATACAGTCCCTGGCCCTGCACCACAAGGTTCAGGCAAACGCTGTTCTGCGTGAGATTGCTATGCTGGGATATGGTACCATGATTGCCAAGTACTGCGCAGCTGTTCCAACTTGCCCATCTGAACTCCTGAAGGTGAATGTTTTACGTGTATCTTCAGTATTCTTTTCCAGAGGGAAACAGTTGAATTGTGTCCTAATATGATTGTGTTGGTGCTCCTCAGCCCATCCATGAGCGGGTAGCAGATGCCATTTCAAAGGCTGACGTGAATGAAATCACCCTGCTGGTCAAAGTTCTGGGTAACGCTGGTCATCCTGCCAGTCTGAAACCAATCATGAAGATCCTCCCTGGATTTGGCTCTGCCGCTTCTGCCCTTCCCATCAGAGTTCAGACTGATGTGATCCTGGCACTGAGAAACATCGCTAAGAGGCAGCCCATGATGGTAAATGCCCCAATCTATGCTGTTTGCTTCATACAGTAGTTTACCTTCCCTAAGATGAGGTATTTGTGTCTCTATCTTTGTGATAACCCTGGTTGGTTTTGGATACAGGTGCAGCCAGTTGCTCTTCAGCTGTTTATGGACAAATCTCTGCACTCTGAGCTGAGGATGGTTGCCTGCATTGTGCTGTTTGAGACTAAACCAGCTGTGGCTCTGGTGTCCACTCTTGCCAATGTGCTGAAGAAGGAGACCAACATGCAGCTGGTCAGCTTTGCATATTCCCACATGAAGTCCCTATCCAGGAGCACCGCCCCAGACCTTGTCACTGTGTACGTTTTTTTTTTTTTAATTACTTTATCACTTATAAAGTATTTTTGTTTTGTGTTCACACACCACCATCAGTCTAGCAGTAATTATTGCTGACATGTTGATTTGTACCTTTTGCTTTATGCTTTGCTTGGATTTCACAGTCTGTAGCCTATGAAACTCTGTATGAGTTGGACGTGGGGGTTTCTAGCAGATGTTTGCGGGCATGTTGGGAGCAGCAGTTGCGTCACCTGACTGGCAATTGTGTGACCTGGGTTTTATTCCCGAGCCCCATGTTGCCAGGCTGTGTCAATTTGGATAAAAGCATCTGCTAAATACCAATCAACTTTACTTTGCTTTACTTTACTTGGAATTTAGTGCTGCTGCCAGCAATGTTGCCATGAAGATCCTGAGCCCCAAGCTGGACAGACTGAACTATCGTTTCAGCAAAGCCATCCACCTTGGTATCTACAGAAGTATGAACTACATTTATTTGAGTCTTGTTGGAGATTATACCTTCTCACCAGTAATCAAAAACACTGTCTTGGTTCATCTCTAGATCCTGTCATGTCTGGTGCTACTGGCAGTGCTTACATCATCAATGATGGTGCCACCATTCTGCCCAGAGCTGTTGTGGCCAAAGTCCGTGCCTATCTTGCTGGAGCTGCTGCAGATGTTCTTGAGGTTTGGAGAAGTCAAAAATGCTCTTAAGTTGCCATATCATAATAATGTGTAATAGTCTTCTTGTACTTTCATTCATCAATATCAATCATTTGATTGACTTCCCTTAGGTTGGTGTGAGAACCGAAGGAATCCAGGAGGCTATCATGAAGTCCCCAGCTCTGGCTGAGAACACTGAAAGGTTGACCAAAATGAAACAAATTGTTAGAGCGGTAAGAAGAAGAAAAAAATGTAATAGCACCGAAATCGATCTTGACTCCTTGGCCCCTTCATATATTTGTAATTCTGTATTCCCATGTCTGCATACAGCTGAAAGAATGGAGAGCTCTTCCTCAGAGTCAGCCTTTGGCCTCTGTGTATGTCAAGTTCCTGGGACAAGAAATTGCATTTGCCAACATTGATAAGGAAATCATTGACCGGGCGATTGAGGTATTGTATTGTTGCATTGTTTGTTCTGTAAATCAATGACCTTATGTAGGTCTTGATTGTAATGTAGACACATCTGAACAGATATCCTTTACACTATGATATTACATTTTCTAATTGCTTTGTCACTGGACACTAATATCAAATATTATAATTTTGTATCATATTCAGCTGGCTATCAGTCCCGATGCCAAGACCATGCTGAAGGATGCTGTGAAGGCACTGCAGACTGGCATTACTGCTCAGGCCGCTAAGCCTCTGCTGGCTGCTGAGGTGCGCCGCATCTTCCCCACCGCTGTTGGTGTGCCAATGGAGCTCAGTCTCTATTCTGCTGCTGTTGCTGCTGCTACCATCAAACGTGAGTTTCTGTTGTCAGAGTGTTTTTTGCCAGGGTTCGTAGGCCTTTCTCAAAGCAGCAACATTTTAACATTGTTAATGATGTTACATTACCATGAAAACAGCATAACCTGACCAATATCATAATGTGTCCTTTTAGTTCAAGCCGTCACAAACCCACCTATTTCTGAACCTCTCAATACCGCTGAGCTGTTGAAAGCAGACATTAGGCTGGATGCTGAAACTTCCCCAAGGTATCAGTATAAGAGATTAAGATGCCAAATTGTTCATTTAGTGTTCGTTCAGTACTAGTGAAATAAAGACTGTTTTCCTTTCCTTCCTCAGCATCTCCATGCACACCTTTGCTGTGATGGGAGTCAACACTGCCTTCATTCAGGCTGCTGTCGTGGCCAGAGCCAAGGCTATTACTGTGCTGCCCGCTAAGCTGGCCGCAAGAGCTGACCTTCCCAAACTGAACTTCAAGATCGAAGCTCTCCCTGTTGAGACACCAGAGCACATTGCAAAGATCCGGTAATGGTGCTCAAAGTTCTGTGCCTACAGGATAGCGATCCAAATAGAGTTTAACTATAAAAATAACAGCACAATATTATACTGTATATCTTTCTTGTTTTGGCAGCTTTGAGACCCTCGCAATCTCCAGAAACATTGAAGACCTTGCAAATGAGAGAGTTACACCCATGGTTCCAGTGGTTGTCCCAACTGAGCAGCTATCCAAGGAAAGGTTTACCTCCAAGCTGTCAGCTTCAATGGCTAGTAGCATGGTAAGATGACCACAAACAGCTGTGATTCCTTTAATGCAGTTGTCTAACACAGTTTTTCAGGATACTGCCGGGAAATCACGAAGAATATCTCAACTGATTTGAACTGAGAATGTTTGGGTACTTGGTAAAATTCTTTTGTAATTTGATCCGAAGACAAACATCCGATTGAATATTATTAAAGAATTCTACAGCAACCTTGAATTGGCACGATGGAATCCACTTTGAGAAATCCTGGTATAAAATACAGTGCATATCATTTTGAACCATACATGTATTTTATACGCCTCAAATTTTACATGTTGATTGTGTCTGTTATTTCCTTCCAGGCGCGATCCTCTGAGGTTATTTATTCTGATGAGATTGCCCCTCAGCTGAGAGCAAGCACACCAATCCAGAAGACCACCTGTGTCCCAGCTCCTCTCCTGGGAATCAAGGGATGCTTTGAGCTCACTTCCACCAGTGCTGTTCTCAACAAGAACGCACCCCTGCTCAACCTTATTGGACAGCATGCCGTATTTATGGCAGTGAGACCTGGTAAGGACAAATTATTTCATTATTTTCAGCTTTGAATAAATAAACATTAATTAGTTTCATTTCTTGACATTTCTGTACCCTGCGAATGGAAAGATAGCTGTGCACAGGGATTGATTTTTTTTAAACAATTTTAGTGTCATAGAACACCACGGAATGTTGACTGTTTGTGTGTTTACACCAGCTGATGGCCCAGCCATTGAGAGACTGGAAGTTGAGGTTCAGGTCGGGCACAAGGCCGCAGACAAGCTCCAGAAGGGTCTGCCCATTCTCCAGGATATTCCAGGAGGCAAGAATGTCTTGCTGAAGCTCAGGAAGATTCTGGAAACTGGCTTGAGGAACAGCTCCTCCAGTTCCAGCAGCTCCTCCAGCAGACTCCAGAGTTCCTCTAGCCGAGCCAGCCTCAAGTCCTCCAGCTCCATGTCCTCCAGTAGCTCTAGCTCCAGTGCCCGCTCTGTCAGGCGCTCCTCTCAGGTGAGCTGCTGCACTGAATAATGAATCTTCCAAATATTGGCACTCTACCATGGCAATTATAGTGGACTGATTGTCTTCACTTGGGAATCATTTTAGCTGGTCTGGTTGAATTGGAATTCTGCTAAAATTTTAGGGATTGGAAATGACCCTGTTTTCCAACTATGACCTCAGGGATAACTGGATTTAGATCAACTGCATAATTTAATTTCAAGCTATAGGAAATAAAAAACAAATCTTTCTTATATGTCCTTTGCAGGAAACAATGCACAAGTTTACCAAGAACCACGTCCACCTGGTAACAATCCTATTGCTACATTCTTAGATAACTATTTTTGCACCCTCTTGGTATTGTATGTGATAAACTATGTTAATGCTGTCTCTCAAACAGCATAGGACCAGCGCTGATGTCAGCAGAAGTAGTGCATCCAGCTTTGAGGCCATTTACAAGCAGGTAAAGATGAATCAATACTGTTATTAACTTTGATTTATAGATGTCATGTAGAATAATGAGGATATGATGCACAACTGAATTAAAAATGTTTATGATTTCTAGAATGAGTATCTTGGAAGCACCATTGCTCCAGTTGGGGCTGTCATCTTCCGTGCTGTGAGAGCAGACCAGAAGTTGCTGGGATACCAGGCTGCTGCCTATCTTGACAAGGAGAACTACAGACTGCAGACCATTCTCTCTGCTCTGGCTGAGACTGACAACTGGAGGATCTGTGCTGACAGCATTGTGCTCAGCAAGCACAAAGTCATGGTGCGATTACTCAGACGTTACACTTCTCTAAGTCACCATTGCTGTACCTCACTTCACTTTTTGGTTAAACTTTACTTGAGGTTTGAGACAAAAGAGTGACATGAGCCAGCCATAAACATGACACGTATCTCAAATGACACTTATAACAGTGTTATCCACTTTTGTAACGTCACAAATATTTCTGTAATATATCTGTAATCAGGCTAAGATTGCTTGGGGAGCCGAGTGCCAAGAATATGCCACCATTTTGAAGGCTGAGACTGGAGTGGTTGGCTCAAGTCCTGCTGCCCATCTAGGAATTGAATGGGTGAAACTCCCTGCCATAGTCTTTACCTATGGAAACAGGTAGTCTATCTGAAATATACTGTAATCAGGATTTGATCTATGAAATATACTTGCGCTTTCCATGAATATTAATGTTTTGTTTTGTTTTTATTCTGTATCCACCAAGGATAGCTGAGTACATCCCTGGAGTTGCTTTGCTGGCTGGAATTACAGTAGCCAATGAGAAGAACACTGAGAAAGAGATTGAACTGAATGTTGCTGTGCCTACTGAGAAGACGCTGAATATCATTCTGAAGACACCCAAGGTAAATAGATTCTCTTAAGCTTAATTCTCTCTCAATTCAGGATTAAGACAGCTGATAACACCTGAGGTGAAGGGTTGTTGAGTTGTGGGAGTTCAGGGTGAGAGGAGATTTGAGGTCATGTTTACTGATTTATTTAACAAACTACTTCTCAACATCTTATGACTGCTGCTTCTGTTGTGGTTTCCTGTCCTGTAGATGACCTTGTCCAAGCTGGCAGTGCCTTTGCCCATTTCCCTGCCAATCAGAAAGGAAGATGTTGATCGCCTCTTTCCAGAGGAGGATATGACTGAAAACTTCAAAAACCTTCTGGCTGAAACCACCTCTGGTAAGAGATACAAATCAAAGTCCTTCCTTTATTAAGACTATGCAAAAACAGTTCAGAATGTTAAAACAGTGCAACGCCCTGTCTTGTCATATGTCACTTCCTGTCTACTTTCATGTGGTGTTTCGTGTAGTGTTCATGCTGTAGTGTCATTCCTGTTAGTATAGTGGTTTGTTGTCTAAAGATTGTCTTGTGGTTGGGTCCTCACCTTATATATGACAAACAGATTAATTTCTTGTCCTGTCAGTATTATTAAGATTGACACTCCCCACCTTCTCCCTTCAGCTCAGTGTACGATGGTCCGTGACACCCTGACCACCTTCAACAACAGGAGGTATAGGAATGAGATGCCACTCTCCTGCTACCAAGTGCTGGCTCAGGACTGCACTTCAGAGCTGAAGTTCATTGTTCTCTTGAAGAAGGATCAGATCTCTGAACAAAAGCATCTCAGTGTGAAGGTGTCTGACATGTGAGTGCTATGACAGTAATGTCTTCACCAAATGGTCCTACGGGCACCTAGATAATGATGATGGACATTCTATCTCTGATTGTCTACCATTTCCTTTACCAATGCACTGATATCTTAATCATAGGAGGTGGTATTTGCTGTGCTTGCCGTTAGTAGTAGTGACCACACTGCTGCTGTGGTTGAACATTGTTGAACCACGAGTACCTCCTGAGCAGTGTATTTCAACTTTATGTAGCACTGTGGCAAATAGTTCTTGCGCTTCCCAAGCCACTGAATTCTGGGTTTCAGAAAGCAGCTAGCACGGTCATGTCCTGTTTGTAGGTACTGTCTCTCTACATTATATACAGTTCCTTGTATCTCATATTATTGCCTTTCCACAGCGCTGTAGATCTGTATCCCATGGGTAGCAATGTCCTTGTGAAGGTTAATGGACAGGAGGTTCCTATCTCCAGCCTTCCCTACCAGCATCCCACAGGTCCATCCTCTATCACTATCTTGGAAACATGTACAAAATGTGTCATTGTATCCATGTTATTGTACCGGGTTCCTTATTTTTGTCACCTTTTCACTTCCATTTCTATAGAATCCATCCTGATTAAACAGAGAGGTCAGGGCCTTTCCCTGTATGCCCCAAGACTGGGTCTGCAGGAGGTCTACTTTGGCCAGGACACATGGAAGGTGAATACAACAGTGAATGAACATGCTAGTATGGATGGACTCATTTTAATAAGAAAGGCAAACTTAATGATACTGTGTCCGTCAGGTCAATGTTGCAGACTGGATGAAGGGTCAGACTTGCGGTCTCTGTGGTAAAGCCGATGGAGAGACCAGACAGGAGTACTCCACTCCCAGCGGTTACCTGACCAAGAGCCCCGTCAGCTTTGCCCACTCCTGGACACTTCCAGCTGAGAGCTGCCGTGACAGCACTCGTAAGAAAGATGTTTTTTTCTGGTCAGCCTCATCCTCTGACTATTCTGAGTTACCTGCCTTTCTGACTGGACTGAAATGTTTCTTTGTTTGCTTCGTACATGTGCAGAGTGTCGCATGAAGCTGGAATCCATCAAGCTGGAAAAACAGACGATTTTGGATGGCCAGGAATCTAAATGTTACTCTGTTGAGCCTGTGCTACGTTGTCTGCCTGGTTGCCTCGCAGTAAGAACCATGCCTGTCACTGTTGGATTCCACTGTGTGCCCACCCGTGAGTATTTGATTCCATTCTGGAATTGATGACAATGGAATTCCTGCTGCTTAAATCCTCCCGGTAAAGTTACAGGTGTATCTCAAATGGTATTTCTTTCCTTTGCAGATTCCAGCTCTGTGGATCTCAGCAACATCTCTGAGAAGAGTGTGGACCTCAGGGAGACTGCAGAGGCCCATATGGCTTGCCAGTGTAATGCAGATTGTGCATAGAGACATTGCTTAGAGACTACTAATGATGATGTAAAACGTGTTTAAAGGTGAAACATTAAATTCATTTGCACAATATTCAATTTCCATGTGGTTGTGTTTAAATTTTTATACACGCATTGCACACATATCTTAATCATTATTGTAACATGGTGATTAGTAAAGGCTTTGCAACACATTTTCCAGAGCAATATGTGTAGTTTGCACAAAACTAAGATATACCAACTAACCTCTAACATCATGTACAGATTGTACAGATTCAAAAAATAGAACTCTCAATTCCCTACTTGAGCTCTGGCCAAAAATACCATGTTCTGTCATTATACTGTATGTGACAATAAACGTTTTTGAATCTTGTAATTTGTCAAGTAGCCTACATGTGTTTCCATAGTGATTGATAACAGTGCAGAATATTGACTGTGAACACAACCCTTGAGCCTGGCCATTCGGCAATATTTTCAGTGTATTTTGAAAACTTAAATCCCACATGATGTAATAACATTAATAGGCCCATTGACAGACATACAAAGCACACTGTACTTAACAAAGGCCACATGAGCTAAATTGAGCACAAAATGGAGAATGCTGTAACCACTGGACTCAAACCACAAAACAACCACATACACTCACCAGCCAATTTATTAGTCCAACTGTCCAAATGCTTGTTAAATGCAAATTCCTATTCAGCCTATTCATCACATGACAGCAACTCAATGCATTTAGGCATGTAGACATGGTCAAGACGATCTGCTGCAGTTCAAACCAAGCATCAGAATGGGAAAGAAAGGTGA
>JASCQX010000009.1:1184571-1196168 GCA_030264415.1 Sardinella fimbriata
TTAATGGCGCAATGTTCCCATAAGCAGCGTACTAGCTCAAATTCTTGGCTTGGAATATTTTATTTGACAAGGACTAACCAAACGACATTCAAAGTTGACTGGACAGGTAGGAAGTCTATTCTCCTGCACATAGCCTAACCTTGTGACAGCCCTCTCAGACCAATCAGTGGCCTTCAGTCTGTTCACCTCACATTTTAGTATCGGCTCAGCACGGTCCAGTAGAGTTGTGCTAGAACGGTATAGTGGAATATATGTACTCCCTGCGTGACCCCTGGCATCAACTGACGTCTCTTGGTACCAGTTCAGCATACTTTAACTTCTTCCTTTGAAATGTTTCCTCTATCCCATCTTCAAAAGGAATAGTTAGCTCTTTTGAAGGAAGCTTAGGCAATGCGTTGATACAACCAGACACTTTGGAACCTGCGGTTGCCCGCCAACATTTGCCAAGAGTTTCAATCCTTTGCCTTTGCCCTACCTTCCTGTACTGTCAGAAACCGCTCAGAGCCAACTTATCTCTGCCTGTGTGCATGAAAAAAAAAATACGGTCCCTGTCACTTACTGGGAAAGAATTGAATTGTTCTGAAATATACAATGGTTTTAGCACAGTTTTGTGTCTCTGGTTCAGGACCCCCAATCAAACTAGTCACCTGGACAAGATATGCTTCAAAGAACCATGACCCATACCTAGCTTGACACCCCAGCATTACCTTGAATGTCTTGTCTCTTTTACTACCAGGAATGCCCTCCTCCCCCACTCTACAACACCTCTACCACATCTCTTTCTGCTGCACTTTACTGCACTCAGTGTGTTTGTTATGATTATGTTAAGGAAGGAAGTTCTTATGAAAATTATAGATTTATCTGGCATCCCATAAAACTTCTCAAGTTAGACGATTTGCCATCAGTTCTTAGTTTCAGTGGTGCTAATAGGGGACATGTACAGAGAGTTAGCTTGCACCTGTCAGCAGGTCTCTTTCTCTGGTACCAGGTGCAGAAATCTGCTTGCTAAATAAGAGGGACTCTCATTTGCTACAGCCACTACTAGTAATCTTGGTCGTTTATTATATACATCTTCCTTTGAAAGGCAGCGTACGAACAGTGGAACAAGTTCGCCCGCGAATTTTCAATTTTTTTTCCTACCCTTAACAGGCTATTGATCGATTCCCTAGAGTTTTCCTTTAACTTGGGCAGTCTTTCTTACGGTTGTCATCTTTAGATGCATTCTTTACAGAGTTGAGCTCTTTCACCCAACTCATGTTAAAGGAATATGCCACCCAAACATGAAATTAAGTCAGTCTCTGTCACCCCCAGACTTAAAACAGTGAAAAAAAACCTGGTTAGGCATTATCCAGGCATTGTCCTGCTTTGGGAGCAGCGTTGTTTGGCTTTAAGCTTAGCGCAGTTGCTGTAAACCAAGGGAGTCATTCTTGCTAGCTAGCATGCATGCATCTAAATTCACATAGTTGAAATAAAAGCTTCTCCGTAAAATTTGTGAGGAACCTTATTGTGTTCAAGTGCAAGCCCCTTGAACAACACATTTTATTCAACTATTGGCTGTTTCCTAGAACTATCTTGTATCCATCTCACATTCTGTCCTTTTTGCCTGATGATGGTCATCTGACCGAAATGCTGCTTAATAAAGTTTAAGTGCAAATGAGGACTGTGTGTGGGAGCTACTTTCTACCTGAAAAGATTTTTTTAAACAAGTTCTTTTATCTGCAGTTGGCCAGCAAATGTCTTTTTTTGGTCAGATTGTTCTTTGTTTCCACGATTTCAGTAACACTGTTTCTTTTTTTTTTTTTGTCCTTCCCCACCCAACAGAGACTCTGCTTGGCTGTGGATATAAGCTTCTGACCTGGAACTGAATTTCATTAGAGTGATTCCACAGGTAATAGTTTGGCCAAGGATATGAATCTACCCAAGGCATTTGACCTTCTTACCTGCCCATGGAATTGCAAGTGTGTCTACCCCCTCCAATTGTAAAGGACATTACAAAGGCCAAAGAATGTTTTTGTGAGCCTGGCTGATTGATTGCACCATTACAGGTTCTAGTTTCATAGACGTCCTGTTTAATATTCCATATGTTGATGTAACAGGAAGTAGTTGGGGACCAAAATAGAATGGTCAAGCATTGTTTTGTCCAGCTATGTAATTAGAACCTGAAATGGTCTATTGAGGTTTTTCAGATGATGTTTTGAGTCACATGATTTATCTCTTGGTAGCCAGAACGTCAAGGTACTCAATACAAGCCTATGCAATATTTGTGTTTTTTGTCTTGAGATTTCATCACTATGAACATATCAAATCTTTACAAATACAGAAGGATTCAATAACCTGTCACAATGGGCCAGTTATTCAAAAAATTTAATCTGGATCAAAATGATCCAGATTTGGAAATCCCCAAATGTAGACAACGTGCAATTTTTCGGGCAATTAAAACAACATACTGACACACAAATAGTTGTCATACCTGTAGTCAGTGTTTAATGAAGCAGTCATTCACAAATCAACTGCTGTCGCCCACTTAAATGAATTTCTAGAAACCGCCACCATTCATTTTAATGGCAGCCCATGGCAGTTTTGCCTACCAATGTTAAATTCCCATAGACGGTTGGCATTATGACATTGCAGGTAAAAAACCTCAATAGTGAGATCCTCCTTTCGTTAGTTGCTTGTGTCACCTAATGAGCTGAAATCCTTTTTGTTATTTATTCTTTTACTCGTTGTAAACAAAATTGTTACTGTAAGATGTCCAGTGGCCTTTGTGCATTCACTCTTCAATAGGTTGTTTTATGTAGTTAATGAGTAAAGTTGTGCTGTATTATCTTAATAACTTATTATTTGTTTAGGTCACCTGGCAAATGAAGCTCATCTTTGCGCTTGCTGTGGTTTTGAGACTACAGTTGGAGAAAGGTACAAGTTTGTCAACTTAAGATGCTTGTTTTTAGTTTTTGTAAAAGTTCTCATATTGGAGATGAATGACATCATGTTCTCGCCAGTAATGCTTGTGCATGTTTTTCCAGGTTTGGAAACGGAAAGGTTCCTCTCTCCTTGAAAGTCTCAAACAACATGGCTCATGTGTGGAATACATGCAGCCCAACTACAATAGCTGATCCAATGGCTTTGGGAGAACTCCACGGCCCAAAGGAGAACATGGAGGTTCAGACTGATGGCCAGTTCACGCAAGAGAGCAACTATATTTCTGGAATATGTCAGGAGATTACTAATGCTGACTTAAAGACTGCTGTTGAGACGGCATTGGATTCAGATCCATCGGGAATAGACTTTTTGAAGAATCAAGATGGCAATGCATTGACTCCTACAAAGTCTCCTCTCTTGGGTGACACTGTTCCAGAATTTGATATTGACACTCACTTGCAGGCCCTTACAGATGACCCCTCTTCAGCACCTGCCCTTCTTGATGGATACTCCGATGTTAGCAGTTGCTCTGAACCAGATGATGAAGGGACTTTGAATTGTGCAGACTTTTTTGATTCTGAGGAAACGGCAGAAACCCATGAGACACTGTCAACAAAGAACCTTGGCAGTTCGGATTGGCCACCAGATGGAGATAGCAGTAGCACCTTAAAGCCAGACGTTTGTGAAAGTACAGGATTGAGTTGTGAGATGGACAACCAAAGAGTGGAACAGACGGATTTGTTGGAGGATCAGTACTCAAATATTAGTAGCCCAGAACCTGAAGTTGAGAGGGAGACCTCTGATCTAACAGAAGAAGGACAAGATGTAAAACAAGACTTGTGTGCTGCTATTAAAAGAACGCCAGATCATGCCCTTGAGACTGAAAGGTCAGGGGAGGATACTCTCAATGCTGTTGTCAAGGAAATCATCAAAGAAACAAACACTTCTCCCGTCAATTTTCATGATGTAGATGGTAATGTGGATACACTGACAGCTGAGAGTGGTCCAACAGCAATAGAAGAAGTCCCTGAGAAAACACCTGTCCCAGCTCTGGGTTCCCAAGATAACTCCACATTAAAATCCCCAGAAACAGAGACACTAGAGTCTGGTAATGACCATGGCTTTAGAAAAGAGGAGAATGCCTGTCAGTTCAGCAGTGATTTGGAGTTGGAACGTAGTAGCTTTGAGTTTCTTGAAACTTGCCTGAAAAACTCTGAAGATGGCCTCAAGTCCAGTTTTGACACTGAAGGGAATTCAAAGACCACAGTTTTGTCTGCATGTGTGGAACCAAATGAAACCCAAACAGAACCAAATAGTTCAGCACCAGAACCACTGACAGAAAATGAGCATAAAGAATTGCATGCTGTTGCTGACTCATTGATGTCTGGTACATGCAATAGTGAATCACAAGATGTATTTAAAGCACAAAATGATAAAACTGAACCGAGTGACGATGAAATGGAACAAGATGATCTCATGAAGCGGCATGAATCTAGCTTGAATTTGGACGATGACAGTCCCCCCCTCAAAGTTGCACGTCTTGTAGAATCACATAATATGAAGAAGAGGTTGGATCCTGTTGTGGTTTTGGACTATAAAGAGCAGAACAGCAGCCAGATTGGGATTTATCGTTGTGCGGAATGCAGTCTAAATGCAGAGACTGTAGATCATGCAATTGAACACCATCACCAACACTTCCAGCACAATTTCCAGTTCTGTCAGACCTGTGGATGCTATCTCACCAGTAGTCATCTTGCAGAACGTCATAGATATGGACATCATGAGCCGGAAGATCGGAGACCTCAGATCTGTCCAAAAACGGTGCAGAAGAGCCCTGAAAAGCCCGCAAATGCAAAAAAGTTGCATAAATGCCATTTTTGTCCCCTCATGTTCAGTAAAAAGGAGACTTTCCGCATCCATGAACAAAGGCATAAGACCAAAACGCCGTATAAGTGTCATCAATGCTCCTTATATTTCTCTCAGAGTAGCTCCTTGAGGCGACACCAAAGGCGAAATAGATGCATCAATTTGGGGTCTTTTTCTGAGAGGGAGGAGACTTTTCGTGCAAGAAAGACAATAATGAAGCCCTCAATCAAGACCCCACATGGCACACTTCGGGAATGTTACGTAAAGCTGGTGGATATATACAAGAGAGACCCAGTCTCTCCATCAAACACTTGCAAAATATGCAATAAACAATTCAAACTCCGTGCCCAGTACAATTCCCACATGAAGACACACACTACTGAGAAGCCTTACAAGTGTAACTACTGCTGCAAGGCATTTAAGTACTCGTGGAACCTGAATAGGCACAAGAGAGAGCAGTGTGATCGGATACCCAAAATTTACAAAGAAGAGCCGTCTCAAATTTCTGTGTCAAATGAACAAGATCAGGAGATGGAGGGTACTGAACAGGAGACCAGTGGCTCAAGGTATTCCAGATACAAGTGTCTCCTCTGCCCCCGCAGTTTCAAATACAACTACAATCTTGTCAGACATCTGCGTGTGCAGTGCCTCAAGGAGTACACTAAAATTGATGGGAAGGCAAAGACTGACAGTGGGTACAAATGTCCACTGTGTAATGCTGTTTTTACCATTGTCTCTAATCTTAGTAGGCATATTAAGAATACCTGCCTGCCTCTGTATAAATCCAACAAAATCTACAAGATGACCCAAATAATAAAAAGTGAAGAGGCCGAAAGAAAATCCAAACCAAAACTTTCAAAGATGAAGAAATTACCGTTCAGCGGCAAGTACTACAAATGCAAGTTATGTCCAGCTGTTTTTTCTCATACCTCTGGACTAGGCAAACATTTGAGGAAACATAGGCTATCTGCAAAGACTGGAAAGCCAGTTAGGTACAGAACTGCCAATCCTGATGATTTGAAAGTGACTGCTCATTCAGATCAGAAAGAAGAAGAGAAGTTGGTTTGCCGATTTTGTGGAAAGCGTTTTACGGAGTCACTCTCTTTGAAGAAACACATGAGTCTGCACAGGGGAGACAAACCATATGTTTGCCAGAAATGTGGTAAACGTTTCAAAAAGCATGCTTATTTGATTGCTCATGCCCAGAGTCATAAAAGGAAGGTACAGTGTTCTGTTTGCAATAAAATGTTTGCCACCGTTGCTGACTTTTTACAGCATAGAGAGTCTCATGAAGGCAAGGCAATGCTGAAGTGTCCCGACTGCCAAATGGAGTTCAGATTTCCTGTTTACCTTTTAAGACACCTGGTGACCCATGAGCGCAAAGACAGAGTAGAAGCAAATCCAGCCAAGAAGGCTACTTCTCAGACTGTTCAGGAACCAGACAAAACCCACAAGAGCCCCATAGTTGGCAAAGAGGAATTCAGATGCTCATTATGCCAAAAATCTTTTGCGGATTCAAAAGCGTTGTCTGACCACTGTGTTGTTCACTTGCCGAAATCATCATCAAAATGCCAGTTCTGCAAGCGCTGTTTTAGCAGTCGCAATGCGCTAATCCGGCACATCCGGCTTCATACAGGAGAGAAGCCTTTCCCTTGTAAGAAATGTGGCCAGTATTTCCGACGGGTGGAGCCAATGAAGGCCCATATGGAGCACTGCACTGGTACAAAGACAGTCACCGAAACTAGTGATGCAGTCAAGTCTGAAAATATACAGGTGAAACCAGGCTTGCACAAAGTTAAGAAACAGTTTAAGTGTCCACATTGTCCACACTCTTTTGTATGGCCTAGTAGTCTCACAAAGCACTTGAACGGACACAAGTTAAAACTACTCGCCCCTTGCTCTAAATGTGCAAGGTGCTACAGAAAAACAATATTAGACTCTCATGAAAAGGAATGCAATGGAAAAGAATCCAACACAGTTACTTTGGTCCCTTGTAAGAAGTGTGGCAAATCTTTCAGTCGAATAGACAATAAAAATGTACATGAGAAAAAGTGCAAAGGCGCAGCTGTGGCAAATGTGAAAAAGAGCTCTCAAGAAATTGCAACAGCGATGAAAGACAAGCTGCCCCACAGATGTCCTCACTGTCCAAAGTCCTTCAAATACCGAAGTTACTTACTGAAACATCTTCCTTCACACATGACAGAAAAACCATATACATGTATGCACTGTGGTCACAAATACGCAGATCAACGGCGGTATCTTCAGCATGAAGCTTTTTGTGATGGCGTATTTAGAAGGAAGTCAGTACCTATGCAAGAAGTTATCAAAACTGAACCAGTGAACAAATCTCGTCAAGATGAAAAAGTCTCAGCTGAAACTGATGGCCAGTACAGATGTAAATTCTGTAATAAGAACTTTGCCAAAGCCAGGTACCTGAGGCGTCACATCCTAACCCACACAGACGTGAAACCATATCGCTGTAAGACGTGTGACAGTTGTTATTCCAGGTACGATCACCTTAAAGTACATCAAGGTCGATGCAAAGGGAAGAAGCAAAGGCTTGAAATTCGTCTCCCCAAGATAAATCCAAAGCATGTTGGGACTGGCTGGCAAAATTCAGTCGAATCAAAGCAGGAGGAAGTTTTCCAGTGCCAAAACTGCTCAAAAGAGTTCACCACTCCAACTAATTTGGCCCGTCACATAAGCCTATTACACACTAAACAGAAACCATTTAGTTGTAAACGCTGCGGGTCATCATTTTCATCTACGTCATCACTGAAGAAACACAATTTGCTTGTGAAATGCAAAAGGGCCACACCCAACACTTCTTCTAAGACTGCAAATACAAAAGTTACTGAACAGCAGTGTAGGGAGACGGCAAAACTACTGCAGAGAATACAAGGACATTATTCTTCCAAATTGAAGTTTCAGTGCTCCTACTGCCCCCGACGATTCAAGAATCGGGGGCAAGTACTGGTGCACACCCGTCTTCACACCGGAGAGAAGCCCTTTGGTTGTGAAAACTGTGGAGAACGCTTTATCCGCCGTGATTATTTGCAGCGGCATCTTGTAAAATGCACAATTAAAAAAGAAGACACTGAAAAGGCACTCTGTGACATATGTGGTCAGTTGTTCCCGAAAGAAGCACTTCAAAGTCACAAATCGAGCTGTGTTGTTAAATGCAAAGAAATCAAAAAGGAAAAGCAAAAGACACCCAGCCCACCTCCTAAAGTTAGAACCTTTTCTTGTACAAATTGTAATGAGAAATTTTTGTTGTTCTCACAACTTCAGCAACATTTTCTCACCAAACATAGGGAAGACACTTTGCTGAAGGCAAGTGTTAAGTCTGAAGATGTGTTTCTGAAAAAAGATCCTCTCGGTAAAGAGTACGAGGCCAGCTCAGCTCCGACTGACATTGTGGTTAATGATGACGGTAAACCGTATTCTTGCCACTATTGCGGCATGCGATTTGTTAACAACAGTGGGTTAGGCATGCATGTGCGTACACATACAGCAGCATATCCCCTCTCTTGTCGAAAGTGCAACAAAGGTTTCTGGAGTAAGGCTGTTCAAAAAAGGCATCTGAGAAAGTGTCAAGGCAAAATAGACCCAAACTGTCTCACCCCAGCCGACAGCCATCAGCCCTCAAAATCAGTGTCTAAGGAAGGCAGTGCTGTCCTGCTATTTAACAAAGGTTCAAGTACAACAGGGACAGGAGTCCTGCAGACACAATTCTCATGCAAGGATGGTAACAAGAAACCGCAGAGAAAGGTTGAACATAGTTCCAGTGAGCATAATCTCTCAGACAAAGCAAAGACCTCCACAAACAAGTACCAGTGTTCTGAATGTGATCAGAGCTTCACAGATGGACTACTGCTTATCAGTCATTTGGAAAACCATGGTCGAGAAGATCTTCTTAAAGTGAGACTTCGCTGCAGAATTTGTGCACGAGAATTTGATTCACAAAGAGCGCTTTCACGACACATGAGTGGCCAACATGGTGAAAAAGCCCCCAAAATTAATACTTGTCAAATCTGTTCAAAGTCCTTCCGTTTTCCATCTGATTTGGAAGCTCACAAATCATGCCATGATCCCAGTCGACCTTTCTGCTGCTCTACTTGCAATCTAAGATTCTGGTCTCAGAAGTCCTTAAATCTACATATTACAATGTCCCATCCCAAGTATCCAAGCTTCACCTGCCAGCCCTGCAACAAAACCTACTTAAGCAGAAAGGCATATGTTAGGCATAAAAGGGAGAAGCATAGTAAAGACCTTGCAACAAATTCTGACCATGAAAGAAAAGGTTCCTCAGCAGATCAGTTTGATGCCGAAGATGACTTTAATGAAGAGAGTGACCTGAGTGTCAAAGACGAAAATGAGGCAAGTGAAGATGACTCTGATTCTGCTCCTTATTTTCCTTGTCATGTCTGCGGCAAAACTTTTTCAACCTCAGAGAGCCTTGAGGATCATCAACGTTGCCATCTTGGCGAGAAACCACACGAGTGCGAAGAATGTGGGAAATGCTTCTTCCAACTTGTAAACCTGCAACAGCATCAGAGAAGCCACAAGTCAGAATTTCAGTGTCAGACCTGTGGAAGAGGCTTTGTATCGCTTTTTGCCCTGAGGAAACACAAACACTCACATGGCAAGAACCGCCCCCATCGTTGTACAAAGTGTCATCTGAGCTTTACAGGACCTTCCCAACTTGCTGAACATATGGCCACTCATCGTGATGAGAATTTTCCCTGTGATCTTTGTGACCGCACTTTCTCATGTAAAATCACCAGGGCAGAACATCGCAAAACTCACACTGAACAGGAAGAAGAGCTTCCCCCATTGATTCCACCAAGTACTCCGCCTTCAACATTGCCCCCCTCTGCCTCATCATCATCTCCTAAAGGTGGAGAACAGATGGGTGGCTTTAAGTACCGCTGTGGAATTTGCAGTATGCGATTTAGAGATCCAGAACAACTCTCTGAACATGGCTGTAAAGCTGCACAGGAGCGTCCATATGCATGTCAAGACTGTGACAAGCACTTCCTGCATGGTTCCCATCTGAAGAAACATCAGCTTAGCCACCAGGTGCCAGGTCCATACCGTTATCAGTGCAATCAATGCCACATGAATTTCACCTATCGTCATCACTTCCTCAGCCACATAAGACGTCATGGAAGTGAGAAAGACTCGGGTGATGCCACTGGTGGTGATGGAGATGGTGTTCCGGCAGAGAACAGCGAGCCTGACAATATTTACCAGTGCCCTATTTGCCCCCAGAGTTATTCACAGGCCATGGAGTTGGCTGATCATCTCACTGTACATTCCTTCATGTGTAAAGTTTGCAATATGACTTTTTCATCAAAAGCGGAACTGGCAAGCCATGAGCAGTGTCATTTGACTGCTACAACGCAGTATGAATGTACAGAATGTGGGGAAAGCTTTTTCGGCAGCGACGCCTTCAAGCAGCATCAGTGTGCACAGCGACAGAGATCATATGTCGAAAACAGGGCGGGACCACAGTTGTCTCCTCCCACATCTCAAAAACAGTCCTCCAGGTCTTCAAGGGCTGTTGAAGAAGAGGAGGAGGTTGATGTTGGAGAGGACTTCTACAACTGCAAAGTCTGCAAAAAGCGCTTCTCCTCTCAGGCAGATCTTGGGGAACATCACAAGATGAATGTAGAATGCCGTCCCTACAAATGTCAAGTCTGTGGCAAGCGTTTTGCGAAAGGGCGCTACCTTAGCAAACACCAGCTTATACATGAAAGGCCGTTTCGCTGTGATGTTTGCCCACAGTCTTTTGACTCTGAAAGCGCTCTGACGGCTCACCGGGGAATTCACAATGCTGACCGAGACTTCCAGTGTTCTGTCTGTCATAAGCGCTACACCACTGCTAACGATCTGTTGCGACATGAGAAAAAGCATGCTGATCCACACGAGAAGAAAACTGGAGGCGCTCACCGCTGTGACATGTGCTACAAGTCCTTTGGCCATCTTTCTCTCCTAAGGAAGCA
The DNA here is from genome assembly GCA_030264415.1 of Sardinella fimbriata. Taxonomy (NCBI): domain Eukaryota; kingdom Metazoa; phylum Chordata; class Actinopteri; order Clupeiformes; family Clupeidae; genus Sardinella; species Sardinella fimbriata. Next base: position 1,195,365 of record JASCQX010000009.1, read on the forward strand.
CCAAGAGACTCATGTAGGGGAAGTTGTGTATGAATGTACAGAATGTGACAAGGCATTTGCTTTCTTTCACCTTCTGGAAGAGCACCAACGTACACACGTAACCGATTTATCCTCCACCAGTTCCTCTCTTCAAAATCCTGAGATCGATCAAGTTTGACAAAAGAATATCCAGCACTGTAAAAACAGAATTTGGCTTCTTTTAAACAAATGGTACAGTTGTGCCAATGATGGTTGATTTTAGCCTAGCTGACAAACTTGGAGGGTCAAAGTCATGAGATGTTTAAGTGGATCTGTCGAAAGCGGAGATGTTTTTATTCAATGCCTTTCTTGTACATATTCAGTGGTGCAAGTCGTTCACCTACAATTCTCACCCATGTCCATTCAGTATTGTATATAGCAATGGGTTTGATCGTGTTCTGGATTGTCCAGTTGCATAGTACAGAAAACAAATAACTTTTTTTTAATGTAAAATTGATTTTTTTTATATGCCTCGAAAATATTCACCTTAAAAACAAATAACATGTATTCATCTTTTGTTCATAGTCAAAATTGGTTCATCAACTGAACTGATGAACTTTGAGTTTTTGTTTACTGTAGTCCATGTAATGTACTATTCCACTCACCTGTTCCTTGTTCATTACAAGACAAAGTATGAGATCTTAACACTTCCGTGTTATTTGAGATGTATGTACTTGTCAATATTTGAGACTACATTGTCTTCGGTTAGACTCTTATTCTCACTTGAGAATGTTTTGATATGTTGCCTTTGATTCAGAGATGCTAAAGCTGTTCAAGCACTTCAAT
>JASCQX010000009.1:1220072-1230430 GCA_030264415.1 Sardinella fimbriata
GAACAGGGCCAGAATCCTGATTTGGAATTGGTCTGTGAATCTGATGCTGATGAAGGAGAGGAGTTGCCTCCTGTTACAACACAAAATGACACCACTACGTTACCTCAGCATTATGATGCTCCCACATCACCACAGCATTACAAGCCAGAGGTCAATGTGAAAATTGTGAAGGTCAACTTTAGCCACCTTAGTGACCAGAATTTAAAGCAAAAGGACTTATTTGCCAGTGAGCCACAACAGACAGTGAATTTCGAATGCCCCGAGTGTGGCAGACAGTTTGAAAGTGCCGGCGGCCTACGTTGCCACAGACTGTGGCACAGAGGAGGCATGGGCAAAAAAGCATGTGTTAAGAGAAAGATCTCAGCCACCAGTGCTGTAGTGAAACGCCACTTCATTTGTGATATTTGTGGACATAAAAGTTACTCAGTGCCCGCACATAATGCCCACTTGGGCAAACATGAAGACAGGACACCTTACAAATCCATCTCGTACCAACTGGCAGAGCTAAAGAAGAACAGCTTTAAATGTGAAGAATGTGGAATGCGCTTCTCTCGCCTCTCTGCACTGCATTCTCATCAGCAACATCATAACAATGAAAAGAAACCATTTGCATGCCAGAACTGTGACAAGAGCTACTCCAATGCAAGTGGTCTGTACAACCACAGAAAGACATGTTACCCAGGAAAAGTTGTGAAGAAAAACGTGGAAGCAGAGGTGAAAAAAGAGCCTTTTAATCCAAAGAAAACACTGCTTGGTCCAAAGGTTCACCACTGTAAGCGATGTGGGAAGAGCTTTTGGTCTCTTGGAGCGTTGTCTCATCACAAACAGTACCATGCACATTGCTCGACTGTGAAGACAGACTCCAGTGCCACTGTGAATGGCCGGCCGCGCCACGTGTCCTGCCATATTTGTGGGCACAAGTTTCGGAAAAGGGGTAGTCTGGCATGGCACATGCAGCGTCATAGACAAAGGAATACCGAGGTTCACACCTGCAGCGTGTGTGGCAAGTCCTACCGCATGCTCGCCTGTTTCCTGAAACACCAGCTTGTGCACGGAGACGCCCAAACCAATCGTCCACCGAAGTCTTTTGACTTTCAGGTAGAACAAGTAAAGAAGAACTCGTACAGCTGCACACAGTGCGGGAAACTCTTCTCCCGCGCAATGGCACTTCAGTTTCACATGAGAAGTCATGGGTCTGAGGATGACTTCTCTGTTGTGAAGACTGAACCGAAAGAAGAGTTACAGTGCCCAAGCTGTCCGAAAAAATTTCAAACGGAAGCGAAGTTAGAAAAACATCAGAAGAATTGCGGAAAAATAAAAGGCAACAAGGACTGTGAAGTGCCAGATACTGAAAGTGCACCCAAGTTGGAGTCCAGTATGCCGGCCAGTAACTTACAGAGTTCTTCAGAGGCTGACACAGGTTCACAGATCTCCACTGAACCTAAACCAGCAGATCTGAAATATAAATGTGCAGTCTGTGGGAGAAGCTTTGCAGTTGTAGGAGCACTGAATTTTCATAAAAGAATCCATCTTAAGAGTCACACTCGTCTGGTCAAATCAAAAGTTTCCAGACTTAGTCGAGCGGCAGCCTTGCCTACAGAACAGAAAACTGGCAAGTATCCATTTACTTGCACAGATTGTGGTCGACATTTTACAAACAATTCAGCTTTAGGAACTCACAAGCGATGGCACACTGATAAAAAATTCGCTGGGTTTCTGTCAAAAGAGGAGGAAACTTCAGTTAGAAAATCTGTTGACAATGGGCCATTTCTTTGTAATCTTTGTGGCAAGGGATTCTTCTACTTGTGTGTTCTTCGACGGCATCAAAAACACCACCCGCCACTTGAAGATAAGCCGTCGAAAAAGGCCCAAACCACAGACCTACTGCCTGAGTCTACACCATCAGCAACCTCTCTATCTTGCCCAGAGTGTGACATGACCTTCAACGGGGGCACACAGTTGGCAACTCATTTTGAAAGTCACCACGCTGAGTCGACTAAGTCTGTTTCTGAAAAAGCCTCATCCCAAATCCCTGTCCCCAAAGACTCATCAGCTCAGTCTCAAATGCCAACCACTGCCCCGTCAAAGACAGCCCAATCAACAACCAGCCCATCAAAAAAGAACAACTTGAAACTGAAAGTTCATCAGTGTCCACACTGCCCAAAGAATTTCCCTAAAATCAGAGGGCTGCGAGCACACAAATGGCAAGCGCACAGGAAACCAGTTGAGCCCGTTGTGCCAGCTGTGCCCGCGGTACCCCTGAAGCCCTTCCCTTGCCCTGATTGTGAAAAACGGTACAGTTCTCAGGGAGCCCTTTACAATCACAGAAAGACATGTAAAGCAGTAAAGGTGGAGCCCAGAAAAGCACTAAAAGCAGAACCCCCTAAAGTAGCAAACGTTGACCCCCACAAAGTAGCGAAGGTTGAGCCTCGCAAGTTAGTAAAGGTTGAGCCCCGCAAGTTAGTAAAGGTTGAACCCCGCAAGTTGGTAAAGGTTGAACCACCAAAACCCCTGGTCACTAAAGTGAAAGTGGAAGAGGCTCCTGTTCCACGCAAACCTGCAGAGCTGGTTAGCAAATGTTTCTTTAAGTGCCACAAGTGTGGCAAAGCTTTCCCTACCGAGGAACACTTAAAGGCGCACAAGGATGTAGCAAAGACGCGGCCTTTCTGCTGTGCTCTCTGTTGCCGTGGCTACTGGACAGAGGCCCAGCTACAGCAGCACCTCGCCTGGCACGATGAAGTCCGCAAACGGCTGCCCACGGAACTGAGATACAGACTCAGTACCTCGGTCTCACCAGGTGTCAAGCCCAAAAGCCCTCGACCCCATCTCCCTAGCCCAGAGAAGAAATCGTCACCTCACAGCAAGCCGTACCCAACAAAACCTGTTGCATTTTCTCCCCCTCCTCAAAAGGGCCACAAGTGCCAGCACTGTGGCAAGTCTTTTCTGTCGCCCACGGCCTTGCAGCAGCACCAGGCTCAGCATAAGGCCAACCAACCTCAGCCCACTTACCAATGCACCCTTTGCCCCCTCGCCTTTACTGAGATCAGGGATCTCATTGATCACCACCAGGAGTGCATGGGTGAAAAAGAACAGAAGGATGCTGATTCTGGCTCGCTTGCTAGAGACAGTAGCAGTTTGACCTGCATTGAATGTGGAATGTCTTTTGCTCAAGAGACTGAATTGCATCAGCACTACATAGAACATGCACGTGGAGAATACTGATATGAAGCTATCAAAAGAATGTCTTGGGCATAAAGAATGAATGTTAATATGAAGACACTATCATTTAGAAGGGTCAAATTGATATGTCCAAAAATAAGTTCTTTATTGAGACGTGTAGTCTTTATGTGTATAATGGGACTTCAGGTTTTAGTACGAGAAGTCAGTGTTTGTTTCTCAGGCTAAATTTGTGCGCTGGATAAAAAGTACTGAAATCAATTCCTGTGTAGTGATCAGTTCTTTTATTACATAATATAACACATTTGTATGATAAGTTATTATAGGTAATGCGGTGCGTTTGACTTTTTCCATATGGCCTTCACATTATCCAGTCATAACCTCAGAGCAACTGTTGCTTAAAACTATTCTTTAGTGGAACTGTGCCCCTTAGCCTGAACTTGTTTTGCATTACCCATGCAAATTTGGTGCACGTGTGCTTATATGCTCTTACTTTTTCTATCCCTTTGTAATTAGTACTACTAATTTAATATACTTGACATCCGATCAGGCTAGGTTTTATTAATCACCTCCCACCTCAATTCTAAACACTATACATGCTCTACTGTTAGTCCAAAAACCAGCTGTTTTGTAATATTTGTTGTATCAGTGATGTTCAGTGATGTTCTGTTATTGTTGATTTAAATGAAAAAAGAAACAAACAAGTTTTGTTGTGTTGATTTCCAATTGTTTTCTCAAATCTAGAATAATTATTATAGCAGGTATGTTTTGTTGAAATTAGTGAGCATTAGTTTGTTACCTCGTGCGGATCTTTTTTTGTACACTGGTGCCACCTACTGGGATAGCTTTATCACAACATTAACTTGGTAGAGGCTAGACTTCACAGTTGTGTTTTGATACAATAGCTATGATATGTGAAGAGGAATCTTCATGTCTGGCATCTTCATTGCCAACACTTTTTGAGTAGAGTTCTCATTTCCTTCTTTAACTTTCTGTTTCATAGATTGAGTTTCTTATCTAGATAGTGATCATTTACTGGTTTGCAGCATTAACTACAAAATAAACTGTTAAAATAAACCCACACTGGTTTGTCTCATGAAACCGATGGCAAATTAAAAATATTAGGACAGAAGATGCATGTTTGTCATTATCTATCTTGTCCAGTAACTTTTGTTTTCTGCCAATTCCTTGAGAGTTAAATCTTTGCACTGTGCTTTCAAAGACACAACTGGCAGGTTAGGTACACTTTTCTTTTGGAAATACAAATACATTAACTGTGGCTATGCAATGCTAAGGATTGCCCTTTCTAGTAACCCGTGATGTGTAATTCATTGCCCCTAATGTACTTCAGTGTTGATTACTAGTGAGAAAGTGGTGAGAAAATTATCTGTAAATAATTTTTTCTTAAAAAAAGGGGAAAAAGAAAACAACATGAAATGTTTCACTATTTCAGTTTTTGAAGAACAAATGAAATTAAGTAAATATTGTTTATGGTACTTATTTGTTAAACATCAATACTTTCACTTAAATGTCATGAAATATAAGAACACTTATATATTTAAAAAATTAGTAATATCTCTGCACATGCTTATCCTTAGACTGTTGCTTTTTAATTTATTCTTAAACCCTAGTCCAAGTCGCTAATCCAGAGCAAAAATACACTCTGTAACATGAAGTCTTAAGGTTAAGAAGGTTAAGAGACAAGGTAACCTGTTTATGATTCCCAAATGTAAAAATGCATTGGTTTAAGTGATTTCTACTAGGCTTCTACGTTGACTTATCCCGATTGTATGTAATGCCCAAATAAAGCACTGTTCAGTAATATCCATTTCTTGATTCTTGATGGATTCTGTTAATGTCTTGTTTGAGTTGACTTAACTAAAGTGCATATATGCTATATGGTATATTTCAACAGCATAGAAAGAGATTCGATAAACATTCAGGAGGTGCACATGCTTCTGTGTTGAAGTAACAATCCAAACATTTTTTTTCTATTTTTGCTAACCCAAGTTTAAGAAATTAGACTACCTCATCATTTGTTCCTCTGTAAATATTCTGTTCTGTTGTCACACCATTTGGTTAACTGGCCTAATGTTCTCCCCTCCCCTTAGTGAAGCTACGTAGAATGAGATGCCAGGACTGTGGGCAGCAGTTCACACGCTGGGAAGCCTTCAAGATTCACCTGCAAAAACATGAGGCAGAGGAAACCGAGTTTAAGAAAACAGACAAGAAGCGCCCCCTGCAGCCTCAGAACCAAAATGAGGATCAAAAGAAGAGACGAGAAGACAAGGACGATGACAGAGATGAAGATGAGGGAGGTGATGCTGGTGGTGATGGGGAGGAGGATGCGGAGGAGTTTTTTGACAGCATCTTCCAGATCAAACCTTCTGAGATGGTTCGCCCTCGTGTTGCCATGCTGTCGCAGGAGGAGAAACCGGTCTACGGAAGCAGCAATCAAGTCTATAAATGTAACATCTGTGGAAATTTATACCACTATCTAGAGTCGTTAAAAAATCACCAGAAGACACACAGTATACCTGAGGTGAAGAATAATCAACAGTGCCCAGACTGTGGAAAGATCTTCAAGAATGCCATAAATTTATCCACGCACATGAAAAGGCACAGGACCTCTGTCTCAGTGGAGCCGGAGAGGCCTGTAGAACTCCGCTGTGACCTGTGCAATGAGGCTTTTAATTCCACCCAGACTTGGCTTCAGCACACGGAAATTCACCAGAACAAAGAATTCTGGTGTCTGTCTTGTGCCACAGGATTCAAGGACGCCGAATCCCTGGACATGCATCTGCTTCACCACAACACGAAACGTCACCGGTGTGACATCTGCTTCAAGTGTTTCCGAGCGCCAGCCGAGCTGCAATACCATCACAACACTCACAAAGGGTTCAAACCCTACAAGTGCAACTTCTGCCATAAGGCTTTTCCACAGTTGGGCAAGCTGATCACTCATCGCAAGAGGCATCTTGGTTTCTGCAAAGACGGTGCCAGTGACCAGAAGCACTCTCTTAGTGGCCGTAAAAAGGTCAGTGTGATGAAAAGTCTCTTTGTTGGTAGTAAAGGTGCAGTCAAGCCACCTGGAGAGTTCTTATGGCGGGCCAGTTACGAGATGGAAGAAAGGCAAGGTTCTAGCTGGGAGGATGAGGATGATGAAGAGGGCGTCTGTAACAGTGGCAGCACTGAAGGTTCTGAACCTGATGCCAACAAGACCAGCTCTGGTTTGGGTTCCCCTGCAAACTCTAACTCCATGGAGGATGAGGAGCAGCTGGTAGAGGTTGAGGAAACTAACTACGGAGAGGTACCGAGAGAAGATGTGTATATAGTGGTGAAGGAGGAAGAGGAGGAGGAGGATGATGATGTGGTATTCGCAGGACAGTTATCGCTTCCAACACGCCAGCAACAGCAAGGGGAGTGGAGGTGTTTTGAATGTGGCACCTCTTTCTTTCAAGAGCCAGAGCTTCACCTCCATTACATGAAACATGCCAGTGGTGAGCTGTGAAAGGGGGGGCAAAAATTAATCCCAAATTCATAAGGATGACTACTGTCGACCTCACCCAGTTGATATAATTAAACTTGTATGCAACATCTTTTAAAATACAGCATTAATGTTCACAGTCCCTGATTCATAATGCATCCCTACAGTTAATTGTGACGACATTGGAACGTTTTGTCAATAAAGTACTTCTTTGGTGTGTTTCCCAAAAGCAAAGTTGTTAACTATTTCACATTGCCAGCAAAGCTTTTGAGAAACACACCCCAGAACTGTACTGTCTGTATTGTAAGACAATGACGGGACTGGGCTACCTACCATCTTTGTGTTCTCAGGCTGGGCATCAGTGACTGTCTTTAACATGTTCATACACTGCTACACGTTCCCTGATCCGGATTATTCATGTGCCTGTTAGTAGTGCCTTATTGCCACTTGTGATTGTTGTAATTGTTCAAACCCAAAGATCAAAGATGGGCATTTTTTTTTTTTTCACAAACACATGCAAGACCTAAATGTAAGAGCATTATGCTGACACAGCCCGACCTAGTGTCTACCTTTTATACTGCAGTCTCTTTGTGCCTTTTAAAAACTTACTGGTTCATAGTTCGCAGGTATACTACTGTTGCGTTGATTAATATTTTTTGATTAATCTCTTGATTGTGACCATTAGGCTTTTGTATCGACTATCTTGGTTGTCTGCTGTGTATAGATGTGTCTGTTGATGCCAGGCCAAAGGATATTTTGAAAAAGCTGTTCAGCAGTTTTGCATATTGTTAGTTGATTTGATTGAAGTTGACTGACATTTTTCACCTTTAATGACACTAACTCGTTGAATAAAGGATTAAAGGATTTGCATTTGATTCAATTATTTCCTCTTGTGGTCACTCTGAATCCTAATATCTGGTGTTCTCTAGATAGATGGATAGATGAATAGATAGATGGATGGATGGATGATCCAAAAGTATATTTTGATTCAGAGACGGGCAACTGATCACAGTCTCAGAGGGACAGTCCCTCAGCCTTACAAACTGTTGACATGCTTTGTTGTGGCTCCTATTCATCCCTATGCATGATGCATAAAACATTTTGCAGTCTTGAGTGTAAGGTAGGTGTGAGTCTTCCCATGTGTGATTCTCACAGCACCATTTCCTCTGTCCAGGTGAGCGTGAGCTCTGTGCAGCAGATGTATGATGGTATCTTCCACGCCTACTCTGTCCTGATATGCGAACTGTAGAAGATCGAGAGCATGCATAATTATAGGCACTCCTCAGTCTTCATATAGTTGAGGCCCTAAAGCCAAAGTGCAGCAACTTTGAAACGGTGAAACTAAACTGCCTTTAAAGTTTATGCATTTGCTTGGCTTTTATAATTACTGCGAAACTGACACAACTATTTGGATATTGGAAGACTTTATCACGAAGACCATTTCAAGTCTTAATTCAATTTTGATAAAATGCCTATTATTGTGGTTTGCCTTAGTAGATACTCAATGCCTGAAGTCATTCAGTTCACTGGGATGTGGCTTCTCTGGAATTGAGAGATGAATGATGTGACTTACATGTGACAACTGTTAAGATTATGTAGTTGGAACCAATCACCACTGCTAACATGGTTTGATAAGAGAGAGTTTGAACAGGTGGTTGATTTCACTGGAGCAATCTACAGAAGTTTTCCATTGGTTGTTTTAATGGAAAATACTTTTTTGGGCTGCCTAATGAATTCAGAATGTCATAATTTCCCTCACTGTCCCTGAGTCATTCTCCGGTTTGTGTGGCAATGAAGACCGTTTCAACTGCCCTGTTTGCTTTGCTGTTTCTGGCAGTGGGTAAGTCGGTTCATTAAAGATCTTCAGTGGTTTAGGTTTCATTTTAATACTTTCAACATCTGAAGGAGTAACAGCATCAACTACAACTACTATGCTGGAGCAGAATGCCGTGGAGATGGGGACAGGATCATTGGAGGATATGAGTGTCCACCACATTCCCAGCCATGGCAGATCTATCTGACTTATGATGATGGGCAGCGTTGGTGTGGGGCCTCATTGATAAATGACAGATGGGCAGTTTCAGCTGCTCACTGCTATGTCCCGTGAGTATGCACCACATCTTGTAACAGGCATAAGGCGTAATCTGTAGCCTAGATATCGATACATATACAAACCTATAGAAATAGATTCTTCCATCCTGTAATGATGTTTACCTATGCTTTTTTTTATTGCATTTTACTTAATAACCAATAAACAAAAGTTTGTACTGCATCAAATGTTATCTCTCAAAGTCCATCTCCTTCAGTTGATTAGTGTTTTTGACTTATTACTCATTATGACTTGTACGTTCATGATGACTTATGACTCATTTTTGACTTATACACTCATTATGTAGTTGTATTGGTGTGACCTGCTTCCACAATGACAGTGAACCATTAAATCAGTATGTCTCCTTCATAAATCGTCAGAGAAAATTACAGTAATGCATTCAGAATGGAATGGTTTGTAGTGCACCTCGCCTCGCCCTTCACCTGGGAGAGCACCACCTGTTCGAGGAGGAGGGCACAGAGCAGCGGATCTGGGCAGAGAAGGTCATCCCCCACCCAGAGTACAATGAGTACACGTACGACAACGACTTCATGCTGATCAAACTGGGCGAGCCAGCCGTCTTCAACCAGTATGTCCAGCCTGTTCCCCTTGCCACCAGCTGTTCCCAACCCACCACCCAGTGCCTCGTGTCTGGCTGGGGTAATCAGATCAACACTGGAGGTGAGGGGTAGGAGGGCAAGGCAACTTCATTTCGTCTTAAAGTGCATTTCCTCCATACAAAGCAAATTGTGCTTTGCAATATTTGGTAGTGGACAATAAAGACAGAACAAAATGGTGGGCATGAATCAACTCCTCTCGGCTTCACTTTTGCCAAGAGTAGATTGTGTTGTGTAGCATTACGTTTGAGCAGATGGGAAGCTATATAGAGCCAGCCATAGCGCTGCTACTGTATATGTGTGAAATAATCAAATAATAAAAAAAAAAAACACATGAAAGCCATGAACAATGCCATGTAAACAGTTTGTTTATTCGATAATATAAGTTTTAAATTGATGATGAATGTTGTATGTTTTTTTTTTTTTTGATGTATGTTTTCATGTTCCTTAGTTGACTATGCATCACTTTTGCAATGCCTGGACCTACCGGTACTCACAAAGGAGCAGTGTGTGAACGCCTATGGCGACATGATCACTGATAATATGTTCTGTGCTGGCTTCCTGGAAGGAGGCAAAGACTCCTGTCAGGTACACACACATTTTTGCTAACACACAATTTCAGCTCAATGCAAAATAACACATTGTTTCATACATTTTTTATAGTGACACTATAAAAATATGAATCTGATCTCCCTCAGGGTGACTCTGGTGGGCCTGTGATCTGCAATGGCGAGCTGTATGGAGTTGTGTCTTGGGGTTATGGTTGTGCAGAGGCTGGATCTCCTGGCGTTTATGCCGCAGTTTGCCGCTATAATGACTGGGTTAAGGAAACCATTGCCAACAACTGAAACAATGTCCTGTCTACCCTTTTCTTTCATTTGAGCTTTTGGATTTCAAAAGTTCATGTGCATTAAATATATCTTAAAGCAACATTGTGTGGTCCTTGCTTGTTGGTTCTGCACATTTGCATTTCAGACAACCTGAAGAA
>JASCQX010000009.1:2750476-2760848 GCA_030264415.1 Sardinella fimbriata
TGTTTCAAATGTCATTCTGTAACATTAAACACACACACGTTACCCACTGACTTAAGCAAACATACTGTACAGTAAAGGCAGAAGCTTTGCATTGCCAATAGCCTTGCCATCTCATGCATGAAATGAAGGCATGTGAATGTACAGCCGTTCACAAGAGGCTAAGCGCCCTGATTTCGGTGTGCCACAGTTTACTCTCAAGTCTTGTTTCACACCTCAAACATTGCTGGCTTGTGTTTTGCAAAAGGTCATTTCCTGTTTACTTCATCACCTACAATTTACAGTTGCTGCTCTTCTCTGAAATGTGAAGCAAATCCAATTCTGAAGAAGTGTCAATTGCAGAGCGGTACGGCACCGTCTGTGATATTGTGTCTGAAGGCTTCCTGTTCTACAACACGTGTGGCAAAAGGTCTCAAGGCTTTAGCCATTCACAGCCCATTGCAAAGCTTACTTGATCATACATATGCTTTGTACTTTTTGACAAGAAGCAATTAAACTGAAATAAAAGAGCACTTGTAAGTCTGTAACCAAAGCTACGCGGGTCACTCTGCTTGTGTTTAGTCTGGCAAACCAACCAACTACCCAAGTGTGTATGCATGTACAAAGGAGCTTCATATCTCAATGATGAACAAAGTCAATGTCCATTTAAAAAAAAAAAAAAAAAGCATGGCTGGCTTTTGGCCCTTTGTCTGTCCGTCTTTGCTTGTTGCCGTTAAAATACATTGAAAGAGTTAAATTCACAGCTAAAACAGCTGGTCTTGGGACAATTCTACGTAAATCTACAACAGAAATACAACATCATGCATGGTCCATCACAGAATCAATGGTTGCTGTATACAGTACAAGCAGTAATATTCTCCACAGAGCAGCATGCTCAGTAATATCAACGGATTAGACACAACTGGTGACACAACTGTGCTCCAGTAGCCTGATGTATCAGCCGCTTATTTCATTCCATTTCATAAAGCGCCTGATCTCTATCCACTTGGATTTGTTTGCTTCCGTGTAGGTACTGGTAGGTAGATACTTTCTGCTTTAAACCAAAAGCTACTGTTTGGTCGTGGTTCAACCAATCGCTACTGTTTGGCAGTGCCGCATGTTTGGTCCGTCCGCCGTAGGAGATGGAGCAAGCGGAAACAAATTGCTAGTTTCCTGGCTATATGAATGAAATTGGCCGGAAGCATTAGGTGGCCTGGCTAACGCTCAAGCACTTAGCTTAAATAGTTAAGTTACGCTTAAATAGTTAATAAGAGACATACTAGATTTCATGATTTTACAAACTTCTTTTTTTGTAGCTTCGGCAAACTTAACACACTAAACATCTTTGGCAAACTTTGTGTTTAAGAAAGATCCACTTGTGCACACCTACTGTATAATGTATAAACTGTAGAGCACACATTATGGCAGATTCTACTCTTCTTCGCACACCAATGCCTGGCCTCAAAAACCGCAGTCCCACAAAAGGCCAGACTCCAGCTTTTGGGCCAAAACTGCTAATGAGGTGCTCTTGATCCCCATTATAGTAAGTGATTGTCTGTTTAATAAACCTTTTTCAGGTTGAATGAATGTATGTAATAAACAATTATCCCATGTGTGCTTCTGTCTCTCTCTCCCCCTCTCTCTCTCTCTCTCTCTCCCTCTCCCTCTTTGACAGCAACGGATGCTGAAAAGCCGAAGGGAAAATAAGAGCTCAAACAACCATCACCACTGAGTGATGCATTCTCCTGCCGCTCTTTCTCATCAGCTGAGCCACAAATCAAATGTGCGGCGGCGGCGGCCATTTTGCAAAAGTCAATAAATAAAGTGGCGGGACCGGAGGGGAGAAGTATTTACATCATTAGCTCTTAGAGCACTGGCAGAGGCGTTGTTTGAATGATGGAAATTCTTGGCACAGGAGGCAGCACCTTCAGTCGGAATAAAGTGCAGCTTTTCGTTAATAAAATATCCAGCAGTGTTCACTACCCATGCTCACCCCCCGCCCCCAACCCCTCTCCTCACACAAACCTCCTCCTGACCCTCTCCAACACTGGAGTACAGCTTCTAGATGCTTCAGTCTCTTCTGTCGCACACACACACAAAACACATACACACACACACACACACACACACACACACACACACAGGGAGCTATTTCAGGTCTTGGTGGGTACTTGCAGTGCCCGTGGAAAAGAACAAAAGCTGGCGCTCATGTCGATTACTTCTGCACCATTTCCAGTGTGTGGGCCGGTTGGCGAACAAGCCCAGAAATAAACCAATCTATGGATCACATCCCCCCGCAGGCAGAGACACAGGGCCCTCACTTCCAAATACGCCTCTGTGTGTCAGTGCCGGCCCCTTCCCCCTGCCTAACCCGCATCAAAAGTGAATGAAGACGGGTGACGTTTTTGGACACGTACCAGGGAGACGTTCTCTGGTTTGGAGCAAACAGATCTCTCACAACCATCAGAAGATGCTGCTTTGAATTGAATGGTGTGAGTCGGCCCAGAGACACCGTCTGGCTCTCCCCTCTGGCCGTGGCCCTTGTGAACTCGATGCCTTTAGTAACTCGGATCCTGAACATGAGTCTGTCTGGCAGACGCAGAGAGGAAGGGAACGCCACTGCTGACGGAACAGAGCCAGACAGTCAGGTGACAGACTCTGCAATTTGGAGGCTCACTAGTGCTGACCAAGTAAGGGCGGGGAGGCAGAAGTCGTCACAGAATTGTTGTGTGGTCGAGGTGCAAATGAAATGCATACAGTACAAACAGGATGGAAAAAAAGCACCGCTGACAGTGCCTGCTTTTTCACAACAGCTTCTTTGACATGATAGAACTTTGATGTAAATGTCAAGATTTAGCGCACATTACTCTTACAACATAGGAGACGTGCACTAAGGTCTAAAAATAATTAACAAATTCTGTACTGTAAATTAGTGTAGGGCTCTGTCACACTGTGTTTGGTTTATTACCAGCTATGTTAATAAGCTGAAAATATGTGAATAAGTGGCAGATCAAAAACTGACAAAGGTCACTGAAAAAAGGGCCTTCCATTTGACAGCTGTTACCAGACAGCTTCTCTGAATGCCTTAAAGGCGCATTTCACAACCTGCATCTCTTCTGAATCACACATTCGATTTTAACTTTGACCTTTGACCAATGGGATAGACACCCAATTATGACATAATATACATATCATTATAACTTTAGAAAGTTATGACATAATATACTGTACATATTATAAATACAGTAAGTTATGAAATAATATACATATCATTATAACTATAGTAAGTTGAACTTTAAATTTAAATTTAAATTCACACAATCAGTTCTGAGTCTGACCTTTGACCTGACTATGTAATAGACACAGAATTATGACATCATACTGTATACATATCATTATAAAATTCATAAGTTGGATGGTAACTGACCATTACAAAAAAAAATCATTTCTGTTATGAAATCAAGGGCAGTCTATGCACCCAATGTCAACAGTCTTGTAAAAAAAAAAGGCCCCCAAAACACCACCTTGGGCACAAGCCTACACTGCTTTCCATTTGCACGGGGGAACAATCCTGTCTCCGTGAGACGCCTTGATGCTGGCGGGATGTGCTCATTATAATGACCCTCTGAGCATTCAATAATCTAATATCACGATTGGTCATGGCGAATGCTAATGATATTGATAGCAGATGGTGGCTTTCGCAGCTAAAACCCACCCAACCCCACTGTGTATACTGATTATTCCCGCACCAAGCAGGTGCTCACATCCCAGCCCACAGGCACCGTGTGCCATCCTGGATCTTCTTCTGTTGTTCAGGACAGACTCTGGGGGAAGCAGTGCTTCATAGATATGAGGCATGATGATCAAAACATGGCGAGGAGAAATGAGCTATGACCATGAGACGTGGTCCTCTCGGAGAATCAACCGGGGAGAGAGATTATTTACTGTACGAGTAATCAAGCATGGAGCTTTTATCATTTGCATGTGGTATAGGATCATAAGAATCTGAGCATTGCTTGACAGCCCTGGATAACATTGCCCTTAGTCCTCACCCAGCTTTTTTCCAACTCTTCATGATATGATGTTCAGTAAAAATAAACTCAATGAAATCAAATAGTGAAATGATAAACTAAATGTTGGCATAGGTAGTATATCACCTCACATAACTGACATTTATTAAAATAGTAAAAGTCTCTTTCGAGAACCAAACAATCAGTGGTTAACTGTGAAAAAGTTGGTGAACAGGCCAATTTAGCGCCATTAATACTGTACCACAAAAGCTGTCTAACGGTCACATCATTTACAGATTGCTTTTTCCTCGTGAAGGTAATTGGACATTGATTGCTAATGCAAACCATTACATCAAACGACACCTTAGCTGTTTATTTTGTGGTTGCTTCCTAAACTATCTGAAATTTAATCCATCTCTGACTTAGGCCTGTCAGGTATGGATGTGAATCTAATTGGTGAAATTATAAATTCTCAGTTGGGAGAATGAATGTTTTTCTTTCTCGCTCTCCCTCTCTCTCTTTCTCTCTCCATCACTCTTTTTTTTTGTCTCTTTGCAGGGTTGGCGGTATAATGTAAGCACGTGTGTGAAAGGCAGAGAGTAAGATAGCAGAGTTTACACAACTAATGGGATTAGGGCCATTACAGAAGATTAGCACTACCTCTGTCTCCCTATCTTTTGTGCTTCTGCCGGTCTGTCTGTCTGTCGTGCTGTGTGTGTTGTTGTTGGGATTGTTCTGGCAGATATCCATGCTGAATTTGCACTTGCGTCTTGTCTGATCGCGCCCATAACAGCAAGTTCCTTATCAGGACGGGATTCGTTCCACAGGCTGTGGAAAAGGTGGGACTCACCTTGTTAGATGTGTATGTCTATCTGTGCGTAGAACACGTGTTAAAGCTAACAGGGCCCCCATGTGAAAACAGTTTCACTTAAGGCACAAAGCTCAGACGTATTGTGATCTAATCACTGCTTTCCTGCCGTTCCCTCTGTAAGGAAACGTGTTTATCATCAATGTGTTGGTTGCTTAAATAATACTTTGCAACTTTCTGACGGGTTGACAAAACAAAATATACAAAATTGTTCAAAAGTGATTTACTAAGGGGTCATGTGTTGTCGAGTTAGCTGATTTGACCAGATGATCATTCTAGGTAAATGTTTTCTCAATCCTACATTGAAAAGATTAATTATGTTTTAAATATGTTTTAAAACAATTTAATGAACAAAAACTGCCATAACCATATTCTGTTCACCATATCACAACACAAGTTGAACTTAATTAGACATTGTAGCTAAACATCTAAAACATTAAATTCCAACTCGGACTATCTACAGCATGCTAACATACAAGGAGGTGTAGAATAACCTAAGAGATTCTATAATATTTTTTACTCTAATGAAATACATGGACTTGTAAGTAATTTTAAACACTAATTCACCGTTACCAACTTCTAAATTATTTTTACTGTTTATGTCTTGCAGTTTGTAATTATAATGGGGTTTACTTTAAGGACAAACTTTGTGTGTATATTACATTTTCTTTAGATTTATTTATTTACGGTTTATGATTGCATTGTAATTAGACTCTGGATTGCCTGGGTGGTTTATGGGAGGAATTGCTTTATGTCCCAAAATAAATCAAGCACATTTATGTTGCCGGTGCAATTAAAGACAGACCTCTTTATTAGTGAAAAGCAGGAGCACAGCGATGCACCAAGGGCTTCTTGGCTCACTGTGCGCAAATAAGGAACTTGGATATCCAACCCAGACATGCTTCAGCCAAATTAATAATTAACTACACATATTACTCTCTCAGGCCCTGATGCTTGCATCCCCCCCCCCCCCCCCTCCCCGTGTTTGAAATGGGTTTGATGCTTGCTGTGTGAAAGCATCTCCGATGCACGTTCATTCTGCAAGAACATTTGTTAGACAAAAGCTAAGGGAACAGCATGGTCATTCCTCACAGCTTTTGTTCGCGCTTGCAGAAACAAAAAAAATACACACAAAGCATCTCCACTGAAATCAATATTGTCAGAACATATGCACTTTGATTTGTTCCTTTTGTGCTTCACTTCTCGTCGTTCTTTTTCCATCTGAGGCGCTGCCAGGGAAACGCTCCAAAACTGACACTAGCAATGATGCGTTCTTTGATGTCATTTGCTCAGAAGGCACCACAAAGTAAAGAAAAGTTCAACTCTAAAATTGGCTGGGTGAGGTCTGAGTGATGCACACTCACAATATATAAAATACGCTCACTTAAAACAAATGAGCTTTTACTTTCCTTTTTTTTCCCCCCCATCGATCCAAGCAAATTGCGGAAGAAGAATGTAATGGATCCTTGTGTATTCACAGCAAGGCAGGCACCACTGAGGCGGTCCCTCACTAGCCTTTGCTGAACAATCACATAAGTAGAGACAGGTGTTCCTCTCTGTCACACTGAGCACTTCCCAAGGGAGATGGGCACGAATGCATTTCTTATCTGTAAGCATAAGACGGCCTACTCCGGAACATGCAGGATATGCGTGAGTACCTGAGGCACTTATCAGTCTGGCTGCACAGAAAGAACAAGTCACTTGACTCGGTTCTTTCCATGGGCTAGTTTTAAAGGCCCTGTTCAGACCGCCTGCGCGGATGAAGCTCTAGTTGTGTTAGACACAAGACACTCCATCCTGCATACAGTACAATGAATATACAATGGACTCGCATAAAGAAACTCACCATGGACGCGCAGTTCAGTTTACAGTAGCCTACATTCTGACGCGTGTTTAACTAATTCACGACTGGGTCAAATGCAGAGACTGAATTTCTTGTGTGTGTAAATTCACTTAGCCAACAAGGCTCAATTTAAATTCTAAATTCTGTTTCAATAGTAACAGAACATTACTGATGGGGGGCTATTGTGTACAGGTGAGGTGAGCAGACCGGTTTGTAAATATATAATACTAGACCTTATCGTTTGCAAAGGTGAAGTATCCGAAAATGAAATAATTAGAGCAAGTCAACAAAGGGCTATGTGAGGGCCCTGCTGAGAGTTCAAGTGACCTATTTGTTTAATTACCGTCTGACTCACGCACCATCTGTCAGGACACTAGGCCTACTGACGCTCTCCCACCCGCCTACTGCTGCTGCTGACTTACGGTGCAGTACAAACCCTGCCTGCATGCATGCCTGCCTGGCCACAAATATTGAAGGAGGCACATCTGGGGAGTACCTTGCAAATCTACGAAAAGATGTTCAGCACCCCTGCCACCCCCCCCCCCCGCCATCCCCCACCCCCAAAACACACACACACACACACACCACCCAGGTCTGTAAATCTGGAGCTGCAATTGAATAGCCATACCTTGTGTCTGTGCGGCCCCGCTCACTATAACGGTTCTCTGATGGACTGGGCTTGGCTTCAGACCTGTCCAGGCCTTCTTAAGTATTTGTTCATTTCTGGACTTTAATGTAAGAAAATTAAACACAAACACAGCAAAGCACAGAAACCACTCACCACACAGCTACACAAACATAGATGGTGTGGGGGCCCATGCACGCAGACACTCACACACACGCGCACACACACACACACACACACACACAGTCACACACAAAATGAAACAGAAGCTGAAGCCTCTCCCAGGCTGGATTTAAAAGGCTAAATCTGTCCTGCTCATTTGTGGCGGACTTGGCGTGAGCAGATGACTTGTGCTTTGGAAAGGGAGGGGGGTGAGGTGGGTGGTGGTGGTGGGGGGCCGACATCAGAAATCTGCTATTCCCCGGTTTCCTGTGCCTGTGACACAGACCGGCGTTCCATCCTCCCTCCTTTTCTCTTGCTCGCTCTCTTTCTCTCCGTTCCTTCCAGCAAGCGCTTCCGAAACCTGATGCTTCGTAGCCGGCCCATTAATCCTTCCTTGTCGGATCCCCGCCAGGTAATTACTGTTTAAAAATATTTCATCCCATTCTTTTGCACGAGAAGAGAAAAAACAGGAACAAAGACAAACGCAATTCTAAACAACGACAAAAAGGGGGCCCCATTTTTAAATTCACTCGCCTCTCTTTCTCTCCCTCTCTCTTTCTTTCTCTCTCTCTCCCTCTTCCTCTATCACTTGTGCAGGAATTGGTGGCTTTGTGTGTACAATGTACAAGGTGTCTGAAACTAAATCTTCAGCTATTTCATATTCAAATGCTGCAGTCACGCTCCAGTTTTCTGCACAGAGAACTTCCCTGTGTTCCTCTGTGATGCAGAGAAAGGAAGGAGTCCAAGACCCTCTCCGCTGCCACTGCCTTCCCCCACACAATCCTAAAAACCTTGACCAGGAAAATCAAAACAGCAGATCCTTTGGGAGTCACTGTTTTCACTTCCACTATCGGGCTTTAACTTCCTTGGTCAATCCATCTCCTCTGATTGCCGTCTGGGAAACATACTCCCGATCTTTATTGGAATTCAGCTTGGAGCGAAAACCTCGCAAAACTGACCTCGGGAGCTCACAGGCAGGCCATTGAAGATGGCCAACAATGAGGGCCCTGTCTGTGCTGGCACTGAGCATAAGTGTAGGTGACATGAAGCAATAAGTGGGACCTGGGCCCTGTGTCGCAGCTGTACGGCCCTGTCTGAGAGACTCATCAGTGCCCCTCTGATATGAAATACACACACACACACACACACACACACACACACCCCTAATTGGATTAGGTTAATCAGGGTCCTGTGACCTGGGCTTTTCCACGAGCACAACCTCTGATCTCAGCCTTCTATTGGGAAAAGAAAAAAATGAAAATGTAATTTGGCGTCACTGCGCTTGTAGTGAGAAAATACAGTGAGGCTCAGAGACACAGTCTTACGGTGTGAAAGGTGTAATGTCATTCACATCATACTACTGTGCTTGTTTCACAAAGTGTGTGTTTCACTGTCAAGCTGTCAATAGCCACAGTCTCTTACATACTGGTCCCAAAAAATGTGATTATTGGATGCCAAACTACGGGCGAGAGAGCAAAACCAACATGGAGCTGACGCTAGAATGACGCATCTTGTAGTGAGCTAAATCACAAGTGAAATATATTTGTCCACACTTGACCATCACAGTCAACACACTCAAGCTCTCTCTCTCTATCCCCCCTCCCCACACACACACACTCACACACACAAAAACACAAACACTAAGTCATGGACCTCACATTTTGTCAACAAAGCCCTGGGAATGCCCCCCCCCCCCCCCCTCCTTCTCCTTGAGGCCCCCTGTGAGTAAAATGTCACCTGAACTTGTGTGCTGTTGCCCCTCAGCGCCTGGTGCTCCGTAATATCTGGGCTAATTTGAACACAGGCAGTCGTGTCAGCTACCCTGATGGGTGACGTGGAGAAGCTCAGGTGTGCTGACAGGTAGTGTTCACAGGCGCGCACGAGCCCTGGGGAAATCAGCCTCGCTGATACTCTCACCAAATGAGTCTGTTTACCGCACTGGGGAAAACAAACAGTCTTACTCAAAGGGATGCAAGCTCATCAACAGAATGGAGACCTACAAACAGGGTTTACCTGGATAACTATATGTATGCCATCCAATGCATACTAATGATGGCATCCAACATTTACGCTAGGAATAAGACATCGATTTTTTATTTATTTTATTTTTCGAAACGGCAGCAGAACATAATTAATAAAGCATGATTAAAAGGATGTGTGTGAAAACAAGATGCTCTCCATACGTGCCAAGACAGTTCTGAGGAGCTTTTATACGGCACGTCGGAAGTACGTGCGATATGATAAAGGAAAGGTTCTTCCTGATGGGGTTTACGTGACTTTCAGTTCCATCCACAGCTGCCTGTCAAAGTCATCTTTAATTTTGACGTTTGAACGCAACTCTGCAGCATCTCTTTGCCCTGCTAGACAGCAGGCAAACAAAACGGAACGCTACTATTGTACTGAAGTCTGCCAACAATGTACTTTCTTTCACAAAATCTGTGGTAAAAACTAAAGTTTTAATAGTGATACATGACCACTCAAGCAAATTGCTGTTACAGTATCTGCTATGTTTTCATCTAATTCAAATGCACCACTGCTGCCACAAATGTCCATAATTTGTACGGCCTGCATTGCAGTCTGTTTGCCTCCACCAAAGTCTTTTAAGAGGCGCTGGAAAGCCATCAATTCTGTTTCCAAACAGCAGTTACTGAACCTCCCTCAGTAGGATTACGGCTAGGACATTGGATGTGCTTCTTGCTGAGCCAGAAAGTGTGCGTTTGGGTAAACCCTATGCGCATCCGTAATACTACTGACACACACAGTAAAGTCCTGAGGGTTTACCGCCCAAACACTGGGGAAGAGAAATAAAATTATCAGGGGAAAACAGAAGTGCGTAAAAAGAGGGTTTTCTTGCGACACACCCGTAAACACATACAAACACACACACA
>JASCQX010000009.1:3380965-3393224 GCA_030264415.1 Sardinella fimbriata
GAACGTGCATGTGCGCACACATGCACCCATGCGTACACAGATACACACACACACACACACACACACACACACACACAGGACTCAGGAGTTAAAAATGACACTGAGCATGCACACTGCAGACCACAGCCCCACACACATATTCACACTGTTCAGCTCTCTCTCCTTCAAACTGATGAACACAAACACACCATCCGTGGCCTGACCGCCTTTGCCACAACTAACTTCCTGCTCGATCAGTTTCATATCAGCCTCTGTTGCTGAGAGACTCAACACAACAGTCAGGGAAACATTTTGCAGCTTGCACTGCACTGGCCAACTGATCTACTCTCAAAATCTACTACTTTCAAAATGAAAATCCCACAGTGAAAGCAGTCTATGTTTTATACTTTTGGTCTGAAAGAAGCAAAATTGGCTTGAAGTTTTTGGAAGGAGAAGACTGACAAAAAAATCTGAAGCCATTTTGTAGCCATCAGAAGCTGTGTGTCATATGGCCTTATAGTGTTTGACACTGACACTCACTTGGCCTAAAGACCAAGGCTTCAGCTCTGTGGCTCCTATAGACATTACATATGGAGGCCAGTCTACATATGATTCATCAAGGGTGGTGCACACTCAAAGTAGCAGTGCAGAGGCTTTTTATCAACGGTCAATGCTGTCACACACACACACACACACACACACACACACACACACTGCATGGCCACCTGCAAAGCCAAGGTGCAATGTACTTATTCATGGGTGAACAATATTTTGTATTTCATAAAAAATGTCAGGGTGCAATTATTTTTTGTTTTAAATGTAGCCCTCATTGATATTTAATAACCAACCAAACATTTGACATCACTAAATGCAGTAGTTGCAATGTAGTTTTTTAGACTCAATGTGAGAAATCTGATAGCCATTAACAAATGTTGTCTTGCCATACCTTCAATGGTCTTCCATATACCAAGAAAAAGAGACGCACTTCTGGCACAACCATTTCCATTGGAACAGGCCCAAAAGAAGAATCTAGTACATAGTCTTAATTTGTTGTTCGTAAAATTATTATATTTCTAACGGATTCTTTAACCAGTATCTCTAAATGTACAATCTTTTGTATAGTGCCTCTGCATAAATGTGTAGGCCGATTGTTAGCCAACATGATTTTCACATCATCCGGAGTTAATTAAGGGACACCATTAAATAATCATACTACGCAAAGGCACATTTGATGTGTTTTGTGATAACGGTAATAATGGATGGTTAGAATTTACGTGTAAAATTATTTCACTTTAATTCATGGTCGACTATGTAGGCCTATCGTTGAATGTGCCTATATGGATAGATATGGTTCTTGGCATAATTAAGGTCTTTTGGCGGTAGCCTACTCACTCGTACTTGGCTTTTAAATAATCAGACTTCATTATGACTTGCATGACGTAAAAAAACAACGTAGGAACGTAGGCTAATCAAAATGCATTTGTTCAAATTTCTTGTTCTCACTTCAGCTCTGTGCAAGTAAGAAAAGAAGAAGTTAAGGCTTGGTCGAGCTGATTTTGCAAATGGACCAACAGCTGCGTTTTGGGCTGCAAACATGCAGTGTGGTTTTCATGAGTTTTTATTCAGCAACATCATGTCACTAGCAAAAAAAATCCTTTGCGCAAGAGACAAAAGAACAGTACAGGCTTCTGACACGCAGTTGGTGCGCATGGAAAGACAGCACGTCCGAGTGGACTTCAGTTATTGTGCAAATAGCCTGCTGCAATAGAAATGGAAAACAATGCACTGGCATAGTAACATCCACAGAACTCGTTCTGTTTTGGCAGACTTTGTTGGCTCTTTTTTCGTGAGGAGGGAACGGAAGCGTGTGCGGAAAGTCTGAGGTTCGAGACAGGAAGCCTGTAGAGTTCAGATAACGACACCTGACAGGCACACGAGTCTACAGTTTACTATAAATTATTCTTTAAATAACTTGCATAGCCTTGGAAGAACAGACATTTATGAGAGGCTGTTCAAAATGTCCAGTAAGATAATCCAAACACTTGTTTTCGATGTTTATACGCGCTCTTTGTCGGCATTCCACTGGACTTATTCACCATAAGGACTCACACTGAGCCTAACGCACAAGTAGCAGCCATACACCTGTGATGTAGCCTACGTGTGCACAGGTCGTCTTCTTCGTTGGCTATGATTTAAAGTAAGCTGATACAACTACACTCATAGTAGCCCTACATCTTTGCGCATTGCCAACAATTTAGAAATTATAAGCAAAAAATGGCACATCTATCCTTGGCCCAGCTATCTGTCTCCCCGCCAAAAGTGTTTTATGCACTTTGCCTTATTGCAAAGTGATTATGATTTCGATTTCTGTTTGTTTCTACAGTGAAACGAATTCTTTTAAATAGGCTTCCATGACTAACATGTATGTGGAGCTGCTTATTGCAAAGCTTCCAGTGCAACATCAGGCAGTAGCACTGCAGTCGTGTCTTGTCTTTAGGCCTAATAAAATTAGTGTTTCATAAGTTTATCGAAAATAATCTACGAGAATATTCGTTTGAGAAATTTAGGTTTTTAACTGTAATTTTTGAAAGGTAATGTTAATGCGCTTGGAAAATATACAGGGCTATATATATTTTCGTTTTGCCTTTCGTAATAAGGTCTGATTGATGTGTTAACGACGTTCATGTTACTTTGTAGCTGAGCATTTGTGGACTAGTCTGGGGTATTAGACTATTTAAAATGCAGCACAAGTAGGCCAATAAATTATGATACACAAGCAAACACTATTAAAATGAAAATGTTAAAGGTACCACCTATACAGTCTAGACGACAAATGCAACCTTGTTAAAATCGAAACATCCATAGATTACATGTAACCTAATAACTGGTCTAGCCTACATTCCACCAACGCTTTTGAAACCTGCCTAACGGTTACAGGCTACATCCCCAGTTGCCTAAAAATAAAATACAATTATTTAAAACAATTGTCTTTTTTTGTAATTACTGGAGAATTAGTTATTTGTTCACATGTGCATATAAAAGTGGGCAAATTACAAATACCAGTCATCTGAAGCAACTCAGTCCTTTGCAACGAAGTCTTCGATATTCCAAATAAGTGGCTCGCGCCTGAGCCACCTGCTTTGCGCGCGCGCTCCACCATGAAGTAAAATTCGTCACAATTTTTTGAGTCATTGTTGTGGTTTATTTGTCACGACCGCCTTACTCAAAAGTAAAATCAGCCTTAGTTCGTTTTATAGTCAACAACTAGGTCCGTTGTTGTGGTTCCCCTGGTGCAAATAAAGAGGATACAAATAAACCAAACAATTGTAAACGCAAAAATTGTGCATACCCTTTCTGACGCGTACTGGCCACCATTTAGTTTTTATCTGAGTCTAAATGTTGTAGTGGTTTCTTGTGTTATTAAAGAGCCGACATTCAACCACGAACGGGAAGGAAGAGGAAATTTTGTACAAGAAGGAAAGAGTGGGGACCTGCATCACCGCCTTGCCTCTCTCACTCAAACACAAAGCTGCTAACCCAAGCAGTGGGTGGCTGCGGACTATCGTCTCATTTTCAGAATCGACAATAAAACCATCAAACGCCTACCTTAATTGTACAGTCCATTGCAGTTTTCTTTTAGTCTTTTAGGCTCATGAAGTAGTTTTAGTTAAGCACTCACTAAGTAATACCCTTTTTGAAACCTTACTGAAGCGCATCGGCTGTCTGCACAGGCGCATTTACTCTTCAGTGCAAACCATTGCAACAATTTTCGCTTAGACCATAACCGGATGGCAACGGTTTTTTTTGCTCTCCATTCTAAAATTGGGAAGTGAAGTCACACTAAACACCAAAGCTTGACTCCTATTGGTGAAACATTATAATTTTAATTTCTTAAGAAATTGCAATAGATAGTACAAAATACATTTTTTTTGTTTTCTTCAGAGTTGTACATTTAATTAAGTAACTTGCCATGTTGGCAATGGCAATGTATTTTAGCTCTGTGGAGTTTAAAGTTACCAAAATGCTGCCCTTTTATGTGTCCAACCAGATAGGCTATTGAAACTACTTTTTTATGTGAAATTTAAGTTGGAGAAAATTGGAGACAAACTATTGGTCATAGTTTGATTATTTTTGGTCATCTTTACGTTTTTTTTCTTATAGCCTAGGCTACGAGGTGCTACATGCAGTGAGCAAAAGTCAATTGTGCATTCTCTAAAAACCATTTCTACCTGAAATTACGCTTTAATATAGAGATAAGAACTGCCAAAATCACCACACGATGTGATCAGACATCTGAAAGGAATTATCTACAAAGTGCCTACCGATGTGTTAGAAAATGACAGTCAAATCAAATGACGATTCCACGATTTCAGAAATTAGCCTACTTTCTGGCACTAAAACGTTTCGCCCTGTCTTCGTGACACAGGGTGACAGGAACGGCATGAGGAAAGTCATCATTCTGACAGCAGGATAGGCCCACCACCCAATCCATAAATTCTACCTCAATGAGTTTACGCTCCTAATGAGTGAGAGGCCGACTACCCGGCAAGGGTGCTTCTTGCTTGTGTAACTTGACCCCAGTAGTGTCCTCTCCGGCGTGCAGCCATCTCAATCACGACTCCTGTCTCTCTCACACGATCTGGGAACTCTTTTCCAGATGTAGGACTCTGTTTTCTCTAGGGCGGAGGAAAGCGGCCCAGAAGGTGTTTGTTTATGCAGGGCCCTCGGGCTGGTCTTATCTGCACAAGCCACTCACGCCGTGATTTCAGACCTCCCCTACGAGCACTTTTACAGGCTATTGTTCTCTATAAATGGTTTAAAGATAGACTCAGAGTCTAAACTCAAAACCTCATTAGTTCGTGAAACAAAAACTGATTGATCAGGTTCCCGCCCTCCATTTGCCTGAGTTTGTGATTTTTTAGGCTGTCCATGTAGGCCTTTAGTACCATAAGCCTAATTATGATGCGCAAATGTTAACTCATTTCTATTTAGACGTGTTGCCTGTCAGATCACTGAATTCTTTACGCGGACAAAATTAATTTCCAGTTTGCTTAGCAACTGTGTACCTGGACGCGCTGTCTTACCACGAGTAGCAGGTCAGAGGCCTGCCTTCTACCATTCTGTCTTTTGCCCAAATAAAAGACGGTCTCTTGCCCTGAAGTAACCCAGATTTAGGCTATAACTGGTTAGTATTAGTAGGCTTGGCTACTTTGTGTCATCCTAGTTGAAATAAGTTGATCCTATATTTTGCCATAATAGGCTGGCCTACTAGGCTATTTGATTTTACTTGTCATATTGGTCAAACCGAAACAATAAAGTGGTCTGCTCTGTCACCATTTTAATGGAGGTCTGATATCCCTTTCAAGAAAATTAATGGAGGCTTAGGCTCATTGACTATTTTTTTCATGAGCATGTATGAATGAACTCAGTCCCCCCCTGTGTTGTATTCGTGACTTCTACCTGACGTCACGGGCCGTTAAGCGACATGTTTTGGGCCACTACTGGTCACGAAGCACCGCGCATTCTTCGTGGGGTGGGGTGGGGGAGGATACGCCCCTGCCCGGCCGCCTCTTTAAAACGGGCCCGACTCAGACAGCAACAGACAACACGTATAAACCTCTGCACTCCTCCCGGGAAAGCATATGCAATCAGGCCATCTGATCAACAGGAATTAACCATATCCGAGGACATTTCAAGCTCATACAAAACTCAGACGGTAGGCAATATTTTATCTTTTGTTTTTAAAAGATTTTGAATTATGCTGTTAATATTCTATTTTTACATGCAAAAGAAACATAACAGGCTAAGTTTAAAAAAGACTGAAGATGCGGAGTATTCGGAAATAGGCCTTACAGACACTCCAA
This sequence comes from Sardinella fimbriata, assembly GCA_030264415.1. Classification (NCBI taxonomy): domain Eukaryota; kingdom Metazoa; phylum Chordata; class Actinopteri; order Clupeiformes; family Clupeidae; genus Sardinella; species Sardinella fimbriata. The sequence goes on from JASCQX010000009.1 coordinate 3,386,809, forward strand.
TGAATTAAGCCCTTAGATGGGAAATTTGTGCAGTGTTTCGCATTGGCCTGTAGCAGTAATACAATCTCGCAAAGTGAAAGAAGTGATTTAACATTTAATTCATTTAGCATAGGCCTATTAATTTATATAATATTATATTATATCATATTAATTTATATTTTTGTTTGTTTGTTTGTGAAGATGGAGATGTACCAAGCTGGATATTATACAGAAGATTTCAGAACACAGGAAGTTCCTGCTGGTTTTGACTTTGGATCATATGGTAAGCCAATTACCCTTATTCTTTAACATTTCTTTTCATAAACAATAACATCAGTAGCACTCAGGTCAGGTAATAATTAGCCTAAATGTTTGTGTGGTCATCTGGTGTAAAGTCGGTGTGCCAATGATTCATTTTACACAGTCAGTAGAAACAGTCAAATGTTGTTTTCCACCCAATTCTGCACTATTCTCGACCAATTTCCGTTTGTCTCTGTACAAAACATTTCCTATGGCCTTCAACCTAACAGCGCAGTCCATGACACCCCCTGTCAATTCCCAAAAAGTGGACCTTGACTTCTTGTTCATCCACACAGATTCCCAGCCCCAGCTCAGGAAAATGGGGGTGTCAGGCTGTGTTGCTCAGTGATTTGGAAATGTCTGAATGGGGCTGGTTGAAGCTAAGGGTGGGCAGGTTAAAGATACACACCATTTTTTTCTCTCTCTCTCTCCCTTTCGCTCCCTCCCTCTCTTCCTAATCCTTTCCTCCAGACTTCCTCCCTCAACAGATTTAGCACCCCTCTCCACCCCCCTCACCAGTAACGGCCGCTCTCCCATCGCCCACGCTTCCTCCCCACTTCCATACTAACACACACAATCACCGAGGGGAGTGGGATGCCAGCAGCTAGAACAGGCCAAAGCGCCCCTGAAAGAGGGCTGGACTGGGGCTCTTCGATCACCATTGGGAGTTGCCTGAAGGCCACAGTCAGCGTCTCTCAACGGCACGTAGCCGTGCAGACAGGGTGGGAGTCTCGCGCCGAACCCCAGTCCTCTGCTCTAGGCCTAGTGTTTGGCCACTCTAGTAGTTGACTGAGTGGGAAGGCCAGTCTGTGATATCTTATCTGCGGACAAGTGTGTAACCGAGTGCTGAGCATCTGCCCATAGAAGTGCTTTAAGCCAATAATTGAGCTGCTTAGATGGCTGGTTTGTCCAGTGTTCCCATTGGCCTGTAGCAAAAACACAAACTCAGTGAGAGAAGTGACTTAAAATGTCATTTATTAATCTACTTTACTGATCATATGAGCTATGACCACAGACGAGCTTTATTCCAATGCCTGTGGCTTTAGATGGTGGATTTGTCCAGTGTAGAAGAGTTTTAACACAAACCTGTGCTCTTAGATGGTGGCTCTGTCCCGTGTGGAAGAGTTTTAACGCAAACTTGTGCTGCTGTCCTCCTGCTCTCGCTGACTAACCCGCCTTGCTGTACTCCTCTGTGTCCTCAGACTGCAGTGGTGAAGACCTGTCCTTTCTGTTAGACAGCAAGGGACCGGGGCAGCTGCAGTATCCGGACACCTACGGAGAGCCTCAGAAAGACCTGCAGACATTTGATGCCAAAGGTACAGGCCAATGTTAACTCCTTAAACCACAAATATCTTTTGATAAACACTTTGTTACTTGTTGCTGACTTGTTGCACCAACATAACATTGCTTAGATTTCCTGTTGAGAAAGTACTTCCTTTGCCCACACCCAGGTAATTCTAATGGATCAGGCCTACTCAACCTGGATGCCTACCCAGAATTTAACTCCTGGATGTCATCTTATACTAGCAGTGAGTAGCCTATTGCCTTGTTTTTACGGGTCTTACGTCTCAGGAGATAATAGATTCACTGGGCACAGTGACACAGACTGTAGTGTCCTACATACGGCAGTAATGGAGTCTCAGACAGCAGTAATAGAGTCTCATACATCAATGCTGTTGTTTTCAAAGCACCTGAAGCAGTTTCCAGTGAGCAGCCACAAGCTGGGTACCAGGACTCCCATTCCACCTTCCAAAGCTTCACCCCACTGTGCACCCCTGCCCAAAATGGACCTTTCTCCACTGGCTTGAAGGACGTGAGCGGCCTGTACAGCCCTGAGAAGGAGACGGGCCACGGAGGAGGAGCAGCAGGCCCAGTCAATCTGGATCACCTTGGTGAGGCCAAATCACCATGTCAGCAGGCAGACTGTACTGAAGCTGTGATGATGTTTGAGGATGTCATTGAAAATAACTAGAAAAGCACTCTAAATACTAATTCCAGACAGTGTTTTCCGGATTACCATCAAAATGTAATCTGTTCCTTGTCCTAATAATCCTAAATTTTTGAGCTATCTTGTACACACACACACAAACAAACAAACAAACAAACAGACAAATGCTGGTGAAAACATAACCTCCTTGGCAGAGGTAATGAATTGAACTATTCAAACACAAAGAGTTATATTTATTGCTAATAGATACATACAAAGCCTTAAGTTTCCTATCACTTACAGTAACATCAGCGTCAAAAATGTGGGAATCATTTTTTGGCCTATATGTTATATAGGCCTGTATTTTTGAGCACATTAAGCTAATATGGATTTGATATAATTAATTTTTGTGTGGATTTGTATTTATCTGAAGCAGGTGATCCAGTAAGGAGTTATGGTCTCTACGAAACAGACGGCCAAGGCAGGCCCCCACAGTACTGGACTTCGTACTCCCCTCCCACTTACGGCCCACCCTTATCTACCCACACTCCATCTTGTGGGTCGCCCTCCGCAGCCCAACCTTCAGAGCCATACTGCCCCCGTGTGGTTAAGCGGAGAAGTGCACCGTCACAAAGACTGGAGAAGGACAGTGAAGTGACTGGAATGTCAGCATATCCTGGTGAGCCTCCTGTCCATTCCTTTGTCAATACTAATATTTAACATTTCAGAATAATATCCCTGCTGCTAAATCTTGCCGTTTTTAAAAGGTTGGTTTCTTCCTTCCAGGCTCAGGGCCTATTCAACTCTGGCAGTTTTTGCTTGAGCTCCTCTTGGATTCGGCCTGTCGCACCTTCATCAGTTGGACAGGAGACGGCTGGGAGTTTAAGATGTCTGACCCTGCAGAGGTTAGTTTGTCTTGTTGTCTTAGAGAAGATCTGTTGATCCAAAAGTGAGTGTGTGAGTGTGTGTGTGTGTGTGGGGGGGGGGGGTGATGATGTTAGTTCCAATAATAGCTGTTCTTGTATTATTGAAGTACTTTTGCTCACTTCTCTTGTCTCTATTGCCTATGTTGTGTGTGTCAGGTGGCCAAACGCTGGGGCCAGTGTAAAAACAAACCCAAGATGAACTACGAGAAGCTGAGCCGCGGCCTGCGCTACTACTACCACAAGAACATCATCCACAAAACCGCAGGCAAGCGCTACGTCTACCGCTTTGTTTGCGACGTGCAAGGCATGCTGGGAAGGACGGCCAGGGAGGTGCTGGCCAGCTTGAACGTCACCCCACTGAACGCGCCTTCACCCAGCCAGGCCTTGGGAGCACCGTCAGTCAAACAGGAGAAGAGCTCTGAGACCTGGACTCATTAAGAGACGCTACAGAACAAACTCAAACAGAACTGTGGTCCTCCAGAAGTGAGATTAGTGGAGTGTGCAGCCAATAATACGTGACTGGTTCTCGCTGATCTAGACGTAGCGTCAGCCACAACCTTACTGTGACTGTAGCATTTTGTTAACCTACATCCAAGCGTTGTGTGCTTGGTGTTCTTTATGCTCTTGAGATTGAGGCAGTGTGGCACTTGTGTTTCTGAGTCCAATGACAACAATCCTGTCACAGGCCTACATAGGAATGAGTGGCGCTTTTTCTTTTTCTTCCTGAGGGTCACAGTGGAACAAGCATTACTGTAACTCCAAATCTGTTGCTATCCCAGGATGTGGTGTGATTCACATGTACACAGGCGAGTGGCCTATCCTCTGTTTCGTCCATTAGCTACCTCTCTTGTTTGAACTAAAGGCATCCATTACTTAAGGAGAGCCAGTGCTAGCGGTTTCATCATGAGAAAAATGTTTTCAGTCTGAGATATACTATGTAAAACTGAAATGTCTGTAAATAAAATGTACATAGATTTGAATAGTTCAGTTGTATTTTCTTGAATTATTAAAGATGTGTAGAATTTTGAACCAGTGTGGTATTTTTATATTTTATCACAAGTGGAGTAGGACTTGCTCACTTTAAAGTATATCACATATGCATAAAGAGTTTATATCATCAGATTATTACAGCCTGGATAAAAAATAAAACTAAACAGACACACTATGTGGCCACAAGGCCTACAGCCACTTTACCCTCCAGAGCCCTGGAACCTGGAACAGCCACTCATTCCACACTGCTTACGGCTCATGCCATTCCCAACCAATGAGGGCATCTACAGTACATTACTGCATAAGGTTTAACTATGAACACTCATCTTCCTTTGAATACAGTGAGCAACTGGGATTTACATGACTGATGTGTTTGCTGCGCTTCAGAAGAGTTTGGTAAGAGGTTAACGCTTCAATTTCACTTTGAATCTCATGATGAGTATACGCGCCTATAGGTGAGAGTTTTTAGGACAGGGTCACCTCTGCCTCCGGAGAACATGACCCTCATCCGACTGTGTGAGAAACCTTTAGGCTATTTTATTTTAGATTCTTAGTCTGAAGCACCTTCAGTTGCACTTTGCTGGAAAAGCCCTAAGAAAATGAAGTAACATAAACTGTAAATGAGAAGTCAGTCACAGATTGCTAGAATCCATCTCAGTCTCGATTGATGTGCGTTTGGTTCCCAGACTGATATCAGAAGATGATGACTGTCACTTGCAAAATAGCATTTTTAAAGAATATGCTTTTTACCTTTAGGTTATGATTTTGGTCGCGTTTGTTTGTTTGTTTGTATGTATGTCTGTTAGCAAGATAACTCACTTACTGCAAGGATTTGGATGACATTTTTGGACAACGTGGGTATTAGGACAAAGAACAGATGATAACCTTTTGGTGGTGACACCGTCGGGGATTTGTATTGGCTCAGTGACCCATATTGCCTTGGCGGAGGTCTGCGCTCTTCTGAGAGATTTTCTTGTTTTGCTTATTTTGCTGTTGCTTTTTCTTCTCAAAAGGACAATAAAGAGTGACGAGGAGCAAGTGTGAAAGGTGGGGTGGGGAGGGAAATGACTTCATGGCACTCAGATCCCCATAAGCATTTCGTCCAGAAGTGGAACACCAAACAACATGGAACAGAGTTAGAGCATTAATAGTGGCGTTGGATTGCCAATCCACAAATCATTTGTTATCTAGTGTTATGGAGTGTCCAGTGCTGTTTGGCATGTTTTTGTCACACCACATGTTTTTTTTTTTTGTCGTTTTTGTGGTGTCTGTTTTTGGAGAGCAGAGGCTCTGTTGTGATGTCCTGTCATGAGCCCACCCAGGACACCATTTATGCACCTTCTCTATTCTTGGGGGAACATTGTCTCAGACTCATTTCACACCTGTTGGCAGTCTGAATTGCTTCTTTGTGTTTTGCTTTGTGCAATCAAGCTCAAGGGGTTAAGATGGCAGAGCAATATACCTTATAGGCTATGAGCTTAGGAGGGCCATGGGCCTACTAGGGCTAAATGCCAATGAAGTTCCAAGGGACCCTGTGACAGAACTTTGTTCTGAAGAAAAACAAAGTTTTTGCCATTTTGGGCCTCTCAATGCACATGGCTGTATGAGCCTCGCTGAATGCAGCTCCTTGAGACTACATGCCCACCGAGTTTCAAGGCGTTCCACTGCCCCAAGCATTCCAGTGCCCCAAAACATAGTTTACATTTTTGGTCTTTCAAAAGGTGGCGTTATACCACATGTGGATGTGTCAGTTGCTACTGGATGTGGCACCTTGAGTCCTACTGTAATTCCATTTGTTCAGGTGGGACGGTTTTCGAGTTATTCCCCAAAAACTGTGTTGGACATCCCCGTGTTCTCAGGGGAGCCCAAAGCCCTAAGTTAACAAAGGTCCCCACCGAGTTTCACACTGCCCAGTCTTTCGAGACGCATTTCCAAAAATCACTGAAAAATAAGAAAAAAAAGAGAAGTAAAGAAACTCGATGTCCACCTGCTGTATACATGTATGTCATAATAATTTTGCATCCAACATAGTTCTTTATAATATCTGTTTTGTATTGAAATTCATTGATTCTCAATATACACCCGTGTAGCTTTATTAGCACACTTGGTCTGCAAGCATTTCGTCCAGATGTGGAACACCAAACAACATGGAACATTAATATAGTGCATACTTAGTGCATTAATAGTGGCTTTGGATTGCCAATCCACATCCAGATTGGCAAGGCAAGGCAAGGCAATTTTATTTATATAGCGCATTTCATACACAGAGGCAGTTCAATGTGCTTAACAAGTAA
>JASCQX010000009.1:4407229-4418272 GCA_030264415.1 Sardinella fimbriata
TGTGTGGTGTAAAATGATCACATCTATATGCTATATGCTGGCTATATGCAGAGAAAGTGCTGACCAGAGGTTCATCTAGGGCCTTCAAGCTCTGGTCCCCACATGACCCCCCTCTCACCCACCCAGGAAGAGTGGGAAGAAGGAGGAGGGGAACAAGGGATGAAAGAGTAAAAGTGAAGGGTCATGGTCTTTGCAGCAAATGTCACCCCCAGGAAGACCAGCGATTTGATCCCCAGTAGCCTGACAGTGTGTCTGGGCCCTGGAGAAGGTCAGGCGGGGATATTCACTGGCACACACACACTACTTGCTCTCTCTAAGGACTTCACATCACCTGGAATACCCTGGCCTTAGTTTGTCTATCCCCCAAAACCTCCTGTAGGCCTGCTACATTATCTAATGCAATGTGTGAGAAATGCTGTGGTTAAATACAAAAGCAAACCTTTGCCCATCTGACCACATGAGAGTAGAGGATGCAATAATCTGTACTTGTCACAGCTGGATCACTTGACAGGGTGGCCTTGGTGCCAAGGGGAATGACATTGTATTATTCACTGAAAATCACTGGCAATCCTCTAACATTGTCCATACAGTATGGACACTCTTGCATCATACATTTTAGTCTTGCACGAGGAGGCCATGCGCATGTTCTATATTTCATTGAGACAAAGGGGAAATTTATTTCATTTCAGTGCTATGTGGAGTAGAGAAATTCTGCGACCTTGACATTTTGCAGGGGCGGGGTAATCAAAAGGGGGCGTGAACCAAAGGCGAGGAAAGCATAAATTCAAACGAATCCCGTCACCTGGCCCACTCACACAACAGGTGTAGGAACGAGCAGCGGCCGCTCACAAACGGTAACTATCTCTATTTCCTCCTTGAACTAATTGACAGCTAAAGAGCCGTCACTCTCTCCTTTGCTCTCCCTTGACCATTTCTGTGTTTTGGTTTGAATTGCATGATTTAAAAAAAGGTCTCTATTGCTTCTGAGGCTTCTACAAGACTCTCACTGAGGCCTAATCGGATTTGTAATTAATAAAGTATTTGGAGGTTAAGTGTTTCTCAGTTAACGTTATTTTAGTCTGTCAGTCAAATTGAAAATCCCAGTTGGATGGTGTGGAAGTTCAATGAATTTGTGCAGTTTTTTGACGTTATGCATGCACTCTAGAAGTGTTCGCCTACTTGAACTAACTCTGATGAAGCCAAGATTTGAATAGTCTAATACAGTAAAATGAGAAATTAATTTGCCTGTTCCAGTACACGATTTTGCAGTAACGTTACCGGTGGTTGCAGCAGCACTAAGTTAGTAAGATCTTTCTGTCTTCGCACCAGTAGGATTCGACAAGCTATACATTAGCCGGTCTTATCACAGTCTCATGTACTTTGTCCTCTTTGAAGATTGTGATGTCCAGCTGTTGTCATAAAGGAGGTGGATAACTGTTTAATAACTAACTGCCTTTGTCTTCTCAGAGGACACGTCTCAGCAAGTCAAAATGGTCAAAGTCGGAGTTAACGGGTGAGTTTTGCTCTATTTGCATTTGTTTTGTTTGTTAGGCCTATCAAAGCCATTGGCCAAACTTAATAAACTACAAGCCTTCTGACATGTCGTTTAGCCTACGGAGTTGTGAGGTTGGAGAGCTATGGCCATCAGTAGTTGTAAGACTCACCCTAAATCAAGGTGGCCGGGCGCCTCAAGGGAGCCTGCGCGCATTTCGGACCCATCGACTCCAAACACCCCATCATTGCGCAATTGCTCTCCATGTCATTAGTCGCCTGACGGTTGAGATCACATGAGGTTTGCATTAGACCAACGTTCAAATGTCCTTAGTTAGGGCCCCTCACCAATTGGGGAGTGTTCTCGGCTATTACCTGACCTGCCTTTAGAGCTGCAGCCCTGCTAGTTGGCTATTTGTTATGTCCGGTTGCCTCCCACTGTTTGCGAAGCGTGCTCAATGTCGTCAGAGTGACGCGTGGTGCGTTATCTTCTCGGTACCTTTGCAACTCCCTCCTGTCAAAGTTCACCCCACGATGTGACGGTTCCTCAGGTTCAGCAATGTTGTCTTCAAGAGAATCTCAATATCCACAATTTGTCCTTCCTCTCTGCAGCATTTGGATGTAGGCGATACTTTATTACTTCATCACTATACTTCTATAGTTCATCTCTTCATCACTATACTTCATCCCATTCTCTGATCTGGATATGGGGTCCAGGGCCCAGTTGCACAAAGCACCTTAAGTGTTTTCCCTTAAATTTCACTGTTATGGTCTATTTTTTAGGTAAGGGATTACCCAAGATGAGGAATAACCTAAAATATTTAAGCAATATTCTTAAGGAAATATTAAAAGGGAATATTTAAGGAAGTTTGTCAGAATCAGGATTTCTGTACACCAGGACTCATAGGCCAATACTTCAGCTACTGAGCATACTTATGTGTAATTGGAGTCTATCAAATCAATGGCGTTGGATATTCATCCTCCCAAAGTCCTCAGATCAGCAATTATAGGTTGTCTGTATTCAAGTGTGGCAGTTAAATTACATGAAGTGCCCTCAGAAACCCACACTGACATTAATGATCAAATAGTGTTCATGAGCAAGGGCACTTGTCTACACTGCACACACTCACTTACACTTGTGGCACACAGAGCCTTGACTTGTGTCTGTCCAAATGTTGTAATCGGAGTGGAGTTGTTTGTAACCCTGTCAGTGGTGATATATTAGCCAGGCTGCTGTACCCTCAGTAGGCCATGCCAAAGTTCACCAAGCCTGTGGAATAAGGTCACTTTCAAATGCCTTCCCAATTGCTGTGCTGCTGTGCCATCTGCTGGCCAAATAGGGTAGTGCCAAAGGGCAGATATGTCTTGTAGTACATTTGTTTTAATAAAGCCCACATTTGAAGAGCCCTGATCAAATGTAGCCACCGGTATGGGAGACTCAAATTAATCTTTGTTATAGTAGTAACAATATTAGTAGTACAGTATATCCATTATGTTCATTGTCCACCCATGACATACGGTAATGAACATTTGTGTTGGTGAAATAAATAATTGCTTACGAAATATATATTCTTGGTCCTTAGTCCTTATGGTAACGCGAGCCTTTCTTCATGTTTCAGATTCGGTCGTATCGGCCGCCTGGTCACTCGTGCCGCTTTCCACTCCAAGAAAGTGGAGATTGTGGCCATCAATGACCCCTTCATTGACCTGGAGTACATGGTGAGGACCTCCCCTAGGTAGACAGATACTTCATTTATTCTGAGTGGAGGGTTGTGTATGTCCAGTTTGCTAATTATATGTGTGAACTTTTGCCATCTGCCCAGGTGTACATGTTCAAGTATGACTCCACACACGGCCGTTTCCATGGTGAGGTCAAGGCTGAGGGCGGAAAGCTGGTGATTGACGGACATAAAATTACAGTCTTCAGCGAGTAAGTTTCTCTCTGTGTGAGTGCATGACGCACACACACACAAACAAACACAATGCCAAATTCATCCTTTCTACTAGTTTAGACCCTAGATCCAGGTTCATTGGTGTGTTGTCTATTTTCTGTGCTGCAGGAGAGACCCAGCCAACATCAAGTGGGCTGATGCTGGAGCCCAGTATGTGGTTGAGTCTACTGGTGTCTTCACCACCATTGAGAAGGCCTCCGTACGTACCTCTTTTCATCGCTAGCTTGGCTTACAAAGCCATTTTTAATCATTATTAGCTACAATATTGTATCCTAAAACTTTTCCATCAGTCTGTAAACTTCTCTTGTATTTGTGAGTCATTTTTTTTCCTTTTTATTTGATCAGGCTCACTTGAAGGGTGGTGCCAAGAGAGTCATCATCTCTGCCCCCAGTGCTGATGCCCCCATGTTCGTCATGGGTGTCAACCATGAGAAGTATGAGAACTCCATGAAGGTGGTCAGGTAAGCAGATTGGGAACTGCCTTTTCTGATGCGGCAGTCTTATCAGCGATTTAGACATGGTTGTGTTTTTTTTTTTTTTTTTTTGGATGGATTGTTTAATCTTCCCTGAAATGTCATTCTCTCTTTAAAAAAAAAAAAAACAGCAATGCCTCTTGCACCACCAACTGCCTGGCTCCCCTCGCCAAGGTCGTCAACGACAACTTCAAAATCATTGAGGGCCTGATGGTACGGTATTAAATAAAGACTTCAATCCTGTCCAAAAGCTTTTTCATTATGTCAATATGTCCCTTGAAAGAGGTCATGCATTATTTCAATCATCCTCTTGCCATCTGCTCTCCTCCCCGCACACCTCCCTCCATCCCTCCCTCTCTCCATCCCTCCCTCCCCTCAGAGCACTGTTCACGCCATCACAGCCACCCAGAAGACCGTGGACGGCCCCTCCGGTAAGCTGTGGAGAGACGGCCGTGGCGCTAGCCAGAACATCATCCCCGCCTCCACTGGCGCCGCCAAAGCTGTGGGCAAAGTCATCCCCGAACTTAATGGGTAAATATCCTGTGTAGACACAGTCGCTTGGACTTCCACCAGAGAGGGGGCTACACCACAGGCGTCATTTCTGAAAGCTGCTATGTCTCCCCTATATGTGGGGTGAACTGTGTGCGCTAGTCTTTAATCACGGGTTTTGGAATGTGCAAAAAAAAAAAAAAATCGGATAAATAAAAATAAGGTTTATTTTGTAGTCTTGCCTTAGTCAGGCCTCCTTCATCCATCTAGTTCAGGATGGAACTGCTCAGCATGCATGAATATGCCTGCAGCAAACGCCACCCAGCATTTTCACTGACTTACCTTTACCTTGCTAAGATACCGATACTGCCTGATAGGAGCCAAATGGGTTTTCTAAAGCACAGATTTTTTTGTGCACACCCAGATGTGGTGGTGTGGGTGTACAGTGGTGAGCAACAAAATATGTTGTCCATGTAGATTGAAGGATGTCCCTGTGGGCTGACTGTTTGTTTCCAAGCTGGGAGCATCAGCCAATCCTACTAGACAATATAATTTGTGGTCATTAGCAGAGCGGTGCCCTAATTGGCTTGTGACCAAAAGTTAAAGGGCATGGAAAGCCCAACTTAAAGATGGCAGCAGCCAATTAAGTACAATTTTAGCTGAAATAGACAGCGCACCATCATCCATTGAAAAGAATGGGCAAGCAGTATACTGTCTTTAGGCCTATATACCTTTTTATTTATTTATTTTCTGTCCTTTTGCAGCAAGCTGACTGGTATGGCCTTCCGTGTCCCCACCCCCAACGTCTCCGTTGTTGACTTGACTGTCCGCCTGGAGAAGCCTGTAAGTTGGCAAACCACATCACCACTCCCAACTTCTGCTCACAAGCAAGATCAATTGTTTGGTTCCACTCTTTTTTTTTTTTTTTTTTTTTTTTTTTTTTTTTACCATTTATTCAATTTGAAGGGGTTCGCAGACACGGTTATTAACATAAGTGTTTCCTTTCAATGCTCTGAACCACAGTTAGCTGTAGGGTAGGCCCTTGGTCTAATTTGCATCTGCTGTCCCCAAGCTTATACAGACTCGAGGCCTACTGTAAAGATCACATTTGAATGTTTTGATTTTCCTCTGTGTGTGTGTGTGTGATACAGGCCAAGTATGACGACATCAAGAAGGTGGTCAAGGCTGCTGCTGAGGGCCCCATGAAGGGTTTCTTGGGCTACACAGAGCACCAGGTGGGCGTCTCATTGCATGATTTTTACCAGGAGTCTGGGTTCTTCCCAGGATGTCCATTTCTCTGGCTCTGTGCCTCATTTGATTTCAGTGTGGGCAGGCAGTTAGGCTCTTTCATCTATCGAGGATGAAGATGGATATTTGCATGCAAGAACAAGCTTACACTTTTCTTTTTTTTTTTTTAAGGCGCACAGATCTTCCTTACTTTAAGCCTTGAAATCTGCCCCAGTGCCATAAGCAGAGGTAGTCTGAACTAGTAGTCAGCTCCTCTTTGTGCCCACACGCCTGCAACTGCCATGTATTGAACATTTTGCTAGTGTTCAATCTGTATAATTATTTGGCCAGTCAATATGAATTGATTTTCAGTGATGTGTAGAGTTGACAGTTCCTTGCCTAATAGGGTTTCCTACTGTGCATCATGTGTGTTCACAGGTGGTGTCCACAGATTTCAATGGAGACACTCACTCCTCCATCTTTGATGCTGGCGCTGGCATTGCACTCAATGATCACTTCGTCAAACTTGTCACATGGTATGCAAGATGCATTTAACTTTTGTCAAAGGATGGGGGGGTGGCCTTGAAGCATGGCATCTAGACTCTAGGCATGGTGAAATCAAATATTTGTATAACATCATTCCTAATGGCATACTCTGTATGCTTCCTTCAAAAGTTTGTTCTGGTTAGGCCTACTGGTAATTACGTCCAGTCAGTGGTTCTGCTGGAGTTTTGAATTTTCATTTTTGACTGAATGACTAAAGCATTGTGTGAACATGTGAAAATTGGTCCATCAAATATTCTTTATAGTAGTTTTCCATTTCTTTTACCATGTAAAACTTTGTTTTTCATTTGAAGGCACTTGCCATTTGGTTGCATAGACTGGACAAGTAAATATGTTGACCCATCATTTCTGATGGCAATGGGACTGCTGAGATTGCAATTAAGTTGATTATTTAAAGTTACTAATCACTGCTACTGGCCTCTCTGCTCTCCAGGTATGACAATGAGTTCGGCTACAGCAACCGCGTCTGCGACCTGATGGCCCACATGGCTACCAAGGAGTAGAACTGCCATTGCACTTGATCTATCCTGAGTCTGGTGACCAACTACATTTTTGTATGGATAAAGCCCTGTTCTGTTTCCGTGTGAGTTTCTCATGTCTGGCGCTGGAAGATGCGCTGAAGACCTTGAGAATAAAATAAAAGTCCTCTGTTTGTGAGAATTCCCCTGTGTTTGTGCATTATTTACTCATCACATCATTCTGCCATGTTTTGGCTTTGGAACCTGCCAGAGAAGTTCTTTCTATAGAAAGCTACGGTACTGGGGGCCCCATAGCGCTGTTGGTTAGGTGCCATACCATGACTCCGGCGACTCGGGTTCGATTCCAGCCAAGGTCATTTCCTGATCTCTCCCCACTCACTTCCTGTCCATCATCAGCTGTCCTATCTCGTTTAAAGGCAAAAAAAAAGCTCATAAAAATCTGAAAAGAAAAATGCAGTACTGTGTTCAGGGGCCTTGTGATGCTACCCAGTGTAAAAGCATGTTGACAAGTGGCTGATCCAGGACTAGAGAACAATAAGCAATAGCAACAATAAGCGTGGCATGGCTAGGTGTTGATAAGGCTATTAAGAATGTAAACCATTCAATTACAAAGTGTGTTGGGGGGGGGGGGGGGGAAATGTACCACTTACATAATTCAACTAATTTTAAGGGCACTGGAAGGAAGTCTAGTGATTTGGACATCTGTGCTCCTAGGAACACAGGCTCATTGTGAGTCCCATCTGCCCCTCAGCTAGCACCTCTTCTTGGTTGACTCAATGGGACAGTCCCTGGTTACCGGCGCACACTGCTAAAATAACCGTAATGATGTGGAATGGCACTGTTGAGGTCTGTCCGTGTGTTTACTGTATGTGGTGAACCATCATCTCTTGTCACCTGTTGAGGAAATCCTGGTTTTGTCCTGAAGTTCCTGTTTTGTGCATCAAGAAGGGCTTTATTACCCTCATTGAGCGCTGCTGAGGATAATTGAGGACAGTCATAACAAAGACTTGGTTGTGCACAGTATGAATTTCACCAAGAAGGGCTGACCGAAGGAGAATCATGTGATTTTGCATGTATGACCACTTTCTTCTTGACATTGCATGGGAAATTGCAAACATTTGTGAGGGAATATGCAGCACAGACATTACAATTGAAGCAGTAATATTTCAGGTAAGAAAGTATTTTTAAACCTGGAATTCGGGAGTTTGTACCGATTCAGTTGAAATGAGACTTGTGTTACTTGTATGATATTAAAGACTAAAACTTCTGCAGAATTGTTAGGCATGTAATTTAATTTCAAACCATGCTGTCAGATAAACAAAGCTGATCTGGTTGTGAGGTAGGTTGGATGTGTGTGTGGAAGTGATGCAAACCCAGCATAAGAATTTTGAAAGAAGCCAATAACCTGACTGAGACCTGAAGACATCTTAATAATGAATAATGATTACTTATCCATTTTACTTTTGTGTCATATGGTGTCTTTGCCAAAATATTGTATTAGCCAGTATCCATGTAATGGAGTGGTCAGGGCACTGAAATGCAGCCAGTAAATGCGTTCATTTCTCAGATGTTTGTTATGATATGGTGGTGCTGTTCCCATTTCAGTCGAAGTAGGCTACTTTGTTATCACCTGTCTATTAGCTTAACAAGCCAATTGAGTGTCTGAAGTATCAGGCAGTAATGGCAGTGCTAAGTGATGACACCACTTGAAATCCAAAATGTTCCTTATCATACTGCCTCACAGAGACCTCAGAAATCAGGAAGGGCAAATACTTAGAGCTTAATACTTAAGCAAAATGTTAAAGTATCTGTGCTTTACTGTCAATTTAACTCTGACTTTCATTTTTGTACTTTTTATTTTTTGTACAATATTTCCAATTCCCAGTAATACGTGTTATTCCAATAGTAAGGTCCAACATTGACAGGGTAATAATAATGGACCTTATCCATCCCAAACAAAAGGTCAAATGTTCAATCATAACATAGAACATTGCTGTTCGGTCCAGGGCTTTAAAAGAAAATGCTGAAAAATGTCCTGTTCTGTAATTTATTAATTTATTTATTTTGTTTGCTTGCTTTCCCTCCTTCCAATTCTGCCATCAACCAACTTCAAACAGGATTTGTTTTTGTTTCACCCATGGTTGAAGCCATTAAGCTGAGTCATGTTTAGCAAAGTCATATTAATGTAGCCTAAGTCATGAGAAACAAGCTTATGGCAGTCATGGACAATGACCACCACTTGCACACTAGGGCTGCAACTAACAATTTGGTAACACTTTATAATAAGGTACACAACTGAGCACAATTAAGCATTAACTAACACTTAGTTTACCATTAGTTAACATTCTTTCAACATTATTAAGGCACTAGTACATAAGGAAATCATGATTATTTCTTTTAATAAAGTCATACATAGGCTAATATATTTTATCATTGTGTTTTCGTTCGGTCTAGATAATGAAGTCGTCATTTCCTACTCAGCTATATCTGTGTAACTAATGTGCAAAGTATAATGTCATGATGATAAATTACATTATTTATGTCTGTAATAATAACAAAATGATCATGATTTCCTTATACCTCACTAATGTTGAAAGAACATTTACTAATGGTTAACTAAGTGTTAGTTAATGCTTAACTAATTCTAAATTGTGTACCCTTAGTGTTACTAATTATTTTAGTAGTCGACTAATCTATAGACTCAGTTTCAGATAAGTCGGCAATTATTTCTGCCCAGCCTCACTTGCTCCAACCTGTATCCCAGAACATAAAGTCTCTTTGTAAATAAAGGAAAAAAAGAATGACAACAGCACCATAAAACTAAAACCTCAACAGCTTACCCTGATTTTCATAAATTCACATATGGTCTTAAGAACCTCATCTCTGACTGCTTCTCCCACTGGAGTGAATTTTGCATGAGATCATGTGATGTACAAAGGTAGGTTATCACTCGCGGATGTCTATGAGCCACTAAATGGGACTCCCGAAGCGTGCAGTACACTTGGGGTCACTATAATCATGCATGATAACCATGGAAATCAGTAGAGAAATTTACCGGCTAAACAGCTCATCAACTCCAATTGCTTGGCTTACAAAACTTAAACTGAGGAGCAGGCAACTTTTCACCTTATTGTGATTTACAAAACTGGACATAGATTACTTGTAGGCTAATCACTGCATTCATTCAACTCAGAATAGTTGAGTAACATTAGCATGCTATATAACAATAGCTTCATTTTGTTTTAGAAGTCAGAGATGTTTGGGTTCAGCCTGTCACTATTTCTCGTTTGCTCATTTCATATGACAAGACAGCTCAGAGCCAGAGCCCATTTTTCAACTTCTCTGTGTTAAACTTCTTCTGTGATTGATTTAGGATGCCAGATGGTTCAGATGCTACTGACCTCACAACTTCCTGCAGTGCATTGCACTTTCATTTTGCATGTGTTCTTATAGTAGACTGTAAACGTACAGTAGATGTACTAGTCATGAGCTAAACGAGGCTGCTTAAATAATACGAAGCGTCGACAACGAAACTTCAAATGTCGTGGACTCTATTGACTAATCGTTGCAGCCCTGCACACCCACTACACAGAAGAGCATGGCAGGCTTCTGTCACTGCCCTGCTTAACAGGAGGTCTTTTGAGCCACCAGCCTTACTATGCTACTCTGAAGGAGAGGGGGAATTCTGTATCTTGACCACATGCTAGTCTAGTCCCTATGCTAGCCTAGTCTATCTGTTTTTACTAACTGGATTAGCCCCATAGCACAATTTGGCCTGCCTTTAGGCCACAAACAGACCAAACGCAGATTTCTGCATGCAATCCGTGTTGCGCATCCACCTGATTTTTAGGTCGTGAACAGACCGAACACGGATTTCAAAAAGTCTGCCAGGCACACTCCATTGTTGTCACGCCTGTGACATGAAGCAGTTTTTTTTTCCAATCTTCCATTCCGGGCGGAGTCGGACAGGCGGAAAATCTGCGCCAGGCCTTGTACGGATAATTAGCGCGAAATACACTCGCTCACGTCCAATAAGAAACAACAGAAAATATACTCCAACTGAAAAATCAGCGTTTGGTGTGTTTGCGGCCTACTGTAAATCCAGAAATAATATTTACTTCTTAATTATAGTGTGTATGTCGGAATGCCTTAGCCCAGTGTTTTTCAAATGAAATTCAAATGGGGTCCCCTGAAATAAATAAAATAACACCACATCACATACAGTACAATTATGAACAACTGTATTCTTTCATGTTCACAAATATTGAACAAAAAAATAAAACAAAATGGAAATATCTCTTGCCCGCCTGGCACTGTAAAGACAGAGAACTACAGAAAGAGACACCAAAGACAGAGAAAATATGATGA
>JASCQX010000009.1:4973211-4984600 GCA_030264415.1 Sardinella fimbriata
TTTAAACCCATTTTGGCATAAACTCTGTATGTAAAACAGGAAAGCCTTAAATCATAGTCTAGCCTATGAATTCGGCTACTCTTTTACTTCTTGCTTTGAAGATGATCATAGCAATATTTGTAATGTACACTAATCCTACCGATCTGCATTGTTTAAAAACACCTGCATCTCCACCTGTTTTTTTAGTGGTAAAATGTTCTGGTGGCTGCATACACAAGTAAAAACACGCTATAACACTAAATTATAAGACAGTACAATTTATTGTCATCAAACAGATCCATAAATGTTTCACAGTTTTCATGTTGTTTTTTATTTCCCCAGCTTTATACAGTGTCATGAGATTTGTTATTGAAACAATACAATATCAAACTGACGTAACAGACTCAACAAATGCTGGAACTAAACTACTAGATGGAGAGGTGTATAAAATGAAGGAATAGATAAGCAAACTTATATTTATATTTGCAAATTTCATTTTTTTGTCATGCTAAGCTACATTACTTCAAAAAAATATGGCAAAGAAATGGTTAGCATTACTAAAAAATAAATGGTAAACAGACACAGTAAGACACATACTGTACATAGCGACAGCTGACGGCTACAAAAGGCTACAACTAATGTAAAACATGTTAAAGCATTGAAAAGATATGGGGAAATATTTTACTGTACTTTTCTTGAAGAGAAGTCCTAGACCAAAAACGGTCTTAATCGGCAAATGCAATATCCCAAAAATAATGATTCTACATCAGTATGCAATCCTTACATAGGAATGAGTCAATCAAAACAACCAACCAAACAATTAAATCAATAAATAAGCAAATAAATAAATAAATAAATGACCAATTAAATAGATAAATAAAACTTCATGGATCCATGTTTATTCTTTGCGTGCATTCTAAGAATTCATCTAAAATAAATAGCTCTAAAATGAGGTTGTATACACCAGAAGGAGTCCCTATCATTAATTTATACAAATGGTCAGAGTACTGCACTTTGAATAGTCATGTTCCCTTTCAGCTGAAGCCAACACAGATGACCGACTGTTGCCGAGAACAAATGTACAAATGCAAGTTATATTAATTCAAGCTCACACGTAATGGGGGAAAGAAAGTGCCTTCAAATACAAAGGTTAGAAGCTCAAAAATACAAGCTGGTACACGAGTAGACTCCCATTGCATAGCTGTTAAGTCTATTAGATAATAGGCCAACTCAGACTCTTCAGCAATGTGAGTTAGTGACACACATGGTCATTGTTCCTCAAGCATGGTGTTGAGGGATACTGAGACAAATCAACACACTAACAATCCTGCCGACAGTAAATCCTGGAATGCTTCCAGTTTGAGTGTCAGAAGTCTTTGTGTCGCTTAATTTCCCGACTAACATTAGAAAGTTGTGGCATCAGTAGAGGAGAGAGTGGTGGTGTAGTGCTGAATAACTTACAACCCCTCCACTATTGCCTGACGCTTGATATTAGAGGCTATGGAGTCAGACTAGGTGAGGATCGTCGGCGGGACTGACGGTGAAACGAGATGATGTCACACGGGAGGAGCCGGTGGGAGATCTTGCTTTCGTGGAATGCTCTTTGCTCTTGTTCACTCTGCTGGAACCTGAGGCAAATGACAAATAAACACTTTGGATATAGACCGTTTCAGCAATGTAAACAAAACCATTTTATTTCGTTCCCTGACAACTTCCTCTACATTGAGATAACATATGGAATGTTAAATAGGAAGTCCTGAGGGGACAGCTATGGAACTAGAATCTGAAATGGTTTATGTAGTAGGCTATATCAATTTACTTTTATTATGAACTGCAAACACCTAAATGAATGACAGATTTGTGTTTTACTAAGTTAAAACATTACGAATGTATGATTAAATGGTTCATGTTTAATTAAAACACATATTCATTTTTTAAACCCCTTTTGGCATAAACATAGCAAATCTCAGTATAAAACTCTGTATGCAAATCACCCAGTAAAATGCTGAAAGACTGTATCTGTAACATTTCCCAAGTTAAAAATAAAGCCTGTAAATAATTATATTACTCCCAAGCAAGGCTTTGAACCATTTAAATACGTGTTTCTGAGTGGGTGGGTTGGAGGCAGTGCCTAATTTTAGCCAAAAAAAGGACAAGAGTTCATCAGTCTTTTAGATAAAATGCTGTGACAACAACAATGAATCTGTATATTCTGTGGAGAAGAGGAGCCAAGTGTTTTCATTCGATAAAATTGGCAATACCAGTAGGCAGATCCCACTCCACGATACACATCAGTATTAAGTATGCATTGAGTGTATCCGCGTTCATGTAAAACGTTTCATCAAATTGCTTTAAGTGGCACTATCTGCCCTTCGACCACACAGTCGAGTCCTTTATCATGCTTTCATTTTGTAAACATTACAGTTAAAAGTAGGGCTGGGCAGGTTAAAGCATTAACTTTGCGTTAACTAATGAACTTGTTAACGAGTATAAAGCCTATACAGTGGACTAGCATTTTATACCTCTGATGTACCTACAGTGGACTGCTGAATCAAGTTATAAAATTGTGGAGGTGCACATTGGGCAAAGCAGAGGCTCTGCGGAGGGAGTTCACGGCGACACAGATGCTCTGACCATAAACTGGCCGTCATTGCCAGCCTGGCTTGTCACTCACCAAAACCATCAAAATGAGATGACTTTCCTGGCGCACATGGACTTGTGGGAGTGGAACAAGAACTAAGCTCATTGGTTGGGGTTTCCTGAAAGACATAAAATAGCAAAATAGTCACATCAAAAATATCTTAAAGGTATTTCACCACACATTCAATGACTTGATTGACCTGGCCACATCGGTGTACCTGATCAAAGAGGTAGACTGTGACATCATCAAAAAAGGACACGTTCCTTCCCCTGTCCCTGTTCTCTTTGTCTACTGGTTCCCGTGGTGACTTCAGTAAACTCCTCAACCCCACTCTCTTATCAACGTCGGTCTCGGTAACAACAATCACTCTCTTGGATGCCTCGTCGTCATGTTCTTCCTCTTCCTCGTCTTCATCAGGATCACCTCCTAGTGGTAGCCCCCTCCTTCTCCCACCTCTGTCTCTGCTCTCCCCCCCTTCCCAAAAGCCTACCTTAGGATTGGGGGAGAGAGGGAGGGAGAGAGCGAGTGGAGGCAAGGAGAGGGAGAGACGAGCCAGTTTAGCTGAAAGAGAGGATGGTGTGATGACGATGCGAAAGACAGAGAAAACTGTGAGATTTCGCCGGAGGGGCCAACCAACGCCAGACATCAACAGCTCTGTCCTGTCAGTCTGACAACATCAGCAGCAGCAGTACTAAACCCAGAGGAGACTTGAAACATTTTGGGCCAAGTGAAAAACACAAGTAGGCAGCCTTTGAAATATTTTGAAACATAATCCTCCTTTGACAAGGGAGCTTGTCCTTCACATTTACATGATCCTATCTGACGTTCTGATTAATTAGTCTAAAAATCAACATAAATCAAAGTTATGAGTCCTTATTTACAGTATTTAGTCTTTGCAGTCGATAGCAGGGGTCCTATGACAAAAAAAATAATTTAGGGCCCCCAAATGTTGATTATAATATTAAAATATTCTCTGGGGCCTCCTGTCAGTGCCAGGCCCTTCAGAGTCATCCATACACCCCTCCCAACCTCCCCCCGGCTGCACCCCTGGTCAACAGCATAAATGCAGTCCTGCCAAACACCGCTATCTGAGAATCAACACTGCTTTGCCCCAGTTACTCATCTCATCCGTCTCCCCTGTACCTTTCATTGCCTGGTTGGCGGCTGGAGGGGAAGGGGTCATCTCGGGCTGCTCGAGGACCATCAGAGGCTCCAGGGAGGCCTCAGTAGCCTCCTTCTTCTCTGTAAGAGACACATCCAGCACCTCAGGCTCTTCTTTGCTGTGGGCAGCACAACAAGGCTTTCAGATGAGCATGTCAAAATCAGAGCATTACATTTACAGTACTGTAACAACACATGGTTCATGTTGTGATGAATGCTGGTTAATACACAAGGAGAAGGACTTGTATCTTCCCTCCTAGGGGAGACTGCATAGAGTATTATTTAATCAGGTGAATCAGGTGTTCTTGTGCATAAAAACTTCAGGTTCAGGTTACTTTATTGGTACCCGTAGGTAAACTTGCAGCATCTGGTGCAGAAGCAGCCATCATTTGGGTTGCACGAGACTGCACACCCCTAAATTTAAACAACCAGCCAGCAGCAGCATGATTCTATAAATAGTCTATTGTTGTCAGGCTGGACATCTCTCATGCTTTG
The DNA here is from genome assembly GCA_030264415.1 of Sardinella fimbriata. NCBI lineage: Eukaryota > Metazoa > Chordata > Actinopteri > Clupeiformes > Clupeidae > Sardinella > Sardinella fimbriata. Next base: position 4,977,488 of record JASCQX010000009.1, read on the forward strand.
CCTCTGGGACCCACTGGGCCACATACTCTGCAGATCTCACCATACTGTAGGGGCCACACAAGATCTGCTGCTTGGTTATCACAGTGAGATTTGTCTAGTTTGTCAAGGCTAATACAGGAAGTGCATCAATCAGACCTCTTGGTGGTTTGCGTATCTGTGGTGCTGTCACTCATCTCTTCTTCCTGCTCCTTAGCAACAGTGTCACCCCACGGTCTCAGAACGACACTGTCGCTAACTGTTGTGGGGCCCCACAGAACGTTGGTTTTAACGTTTTCACTGAGGGAGAACTGCAACCTCTCTTCACAAACCTAAAAGAGACAGAAAAAAACAAAGCGAAATGTTCACTGTCACAGATGACCGTTTATTTTGAAAACAGACTCCATATTATGTCTCTTTGAAACAGTAACATTACTGTTTTGAATTGCTAATGTTATATCATGCTGTTTATAAGAATCATGCTGTTTCTCTTGCCTGCATCATGAGGCCGTTCTTGGTGGGCATTTTTGATAGTGACCTCTGACCCTTGGCACTCTCACCAGCATGACTTGGTGAGTGGTCGGATGAACTCTGGAGGGTTTTCCTCTCAGAGTCTGGTGAAAGATGATTTCCCCAGGAGGACTCAGTACTGTTGTTCTGATTAGAGCCATCATATCTTCCCTGCTGCTCAGACTTGGCTGTTAAAGTGTCTGAAAAACGGTCAAAATCCTTTTTAGTTTCTAATCTTCCAGAATCTTCTTCATCTAAGGGTTTATCCCCCTCTGAGCGCCTCTCATCCTCATTACTGGTCTCGCTCCGGCTCTTCAGCTTTTGCTCGGGGGTCTTTTTCAGAGACTCCAGCAGCTCCAGGTTTCCCAGGAAGAGATCTCCAAGGGAATCCTCATCTCCGGAGATGCGGCAGAGCTGCTCCAGTTTCTCAAAATCCTCCAAGGGCTCCTCCTCCAGGTCCTTCCACTCCGAGATCAACAGTTCGGGGATGGCGCCAAAGGAGCCGAGCGAGAGTTGTGGGTGGGAGGCCCTCTGAGACAGGCTGACGTTGTTTAATACAGCTTGGCTGGTGCTGTTTGCATCTCTATGGCTGTGCTCTGATCTCAGATCAGATGACTCCAGTCTTTGCACAGGCTGGACACTGATGTTGGCTGAGATCCCTTTGCTAATGGTGCTGACTGCTGGAGGTGCTTGGGGTGAGACACTGGCAGGCACCTCGCTGCTTGGAGACACTCTAAGCTCCTGTTCCCGGCTGGCAGCGAGGCTGGCACTGGTGCTATCCATGCTAAGATCGCTATCTGAGCTCACCTTGATCTCTATGTGGTGCACCACGTTGGGGAAACTCGTGGGGCTTTGGCACTTGTCATGCTGCGAGAGAGATGGAGCTCCGGAATGAATGATGTCCTCAGATACCAGATCAGACATTAAACACTGTGTGTTACTGTTGTGCATCTTGCAGGGATCAGCCGTGTTTGTGAGGCTGGGACATGAAGGAGAATCTGACCTGCTTTCTTCCCTGACATCTTCAAAGACCCCATCCCCTGTCTTCTTTCTCTTAGTTGGTGGACAAGCGTGGTGATGTTCATCTTCTATGCAAGCACCGTGGTTCTGAATCTTGGCCAGCGATTCGCGGTGGCGGTCAAGGCCGGACAGGGTGTTTGACTCTGCTTCCAAGCCAGCAGCAGTGCTATCACTCTCACTGGGATATGGTCTAGGAGGGCAAAGCTCTTCATACCTGTCTACAGCGTCTGCTACATGATTTTCCTTGAGTTTGTTAAAGTTCTGATTCTCCTCTGCTTCACAGTCTCCCAGAATGCTGCTGAATCCTGGGTACGTCTGGACTAAACTACAGCCATCCTCAGCACTGTCTTTGTGTCTGATCCTGACCGAGCCAGGGGGTTCTAGCCCTGGGTTCTCAACGTTTTCAATTTCAACCTCCATCACTTCCCCCGCAGATTCTAAATGATTTCCCTGCTCTAAGATTTCAACATTTTCTTCCTCTTGCTCTATATCGGCTTGTTGGAGAGAGCTGTGCATCCCTGCAGAAACTTCAAAGTCTTCACTTATTGCTGTCTGCACAGAGAATGATCTTCCCTCCAGCTCAGCATGGTCAGTTTTTCCTTGTCTTTCGTCATTCAATTCCTCCTGACCTCTCTGGCGTGCCGTGGGGTGAGGCTCGCTCTCTGCCAGTTCGTCGTTGGCTTCTGAATCCCAGAATTCTCGCCCCATGTCCAGGCCATTCTTCTCTCGCCAAGAATTTTTGCAAAAACTTGGAAAGAATTCTGAGCCAAGCTCTGCTTCAGGCCTGCGGGTCTCTGCCGATGCCCACTGGTCATTCTCCGCTGGCCAGAGGTGCAAATCTTCCTGTTGGAAACGGTGGCAGTCCAGCTCTCCTCTAACGTAGCCTCCTGTTCCCTCATCCTCTTCAAGGGTATTCCACAGCTCCTTAGTCTTCAGTTCCAGCTCCTTAGACTCCCCGTTGCTACTCACCTCAAATGACCCTGCTCGGCCCGAGGATTCGTTCTGAGAGACTGGAGCTTCTCTCTCGCTTCGAGATACCTCCTTCATTGAAAAGCACAGCTCTCCAGCGGCCAGCTGCCTCTCTCTCTCCGACTTCGCCATGGCTTTTTCTTCATCAGCATCCTCTGAATAACTCAGGTTCCTCAGACCAAGCTCATTAGCATCATCGTTCTGCATTTCAAATGTATGACTGTCCTCTTGTTTGGGGACGTTAGCATCTCTCTCAGGGAAGAAGGAACTGCTGGCATGTTCTTTTGAATCACTCGTGCCCTCCGGAAGATTGTGTTCCGTATTGCTACTGGAGTTGGACTCATCTGTGTGAATATTGTAAAACCTTGACAGCCTAGATTCACTGCTGTCAGGATCTGTGCTTGCTGGTCTCAGTGACTCTTCTTGGTCTGACCCACTGTTTAATTCCTTTAGAACTGAACATGGAATTACCTTATTCACATCTGGCTGAATTTCACTGTTGTCTTGATCCAACATCTTTTGTAAATGATTTTCACTCAAAGGCTCTGACAGATGCACTATTTTAGATGGGTCTGACAATGGGTCCACCTCAGATAGCTCATGGTCTTTTGACTGAATTTGGGATATATCTGCTTTGTCCATCTGTGAAAATGCCTCATAGCTTAGTTGACTGTTACAGCTGTATGGAAACGCTTTGAAAGGTTCATCATCCAAGTTGGAGAACAATTTAGCAATAAACTCCTCATTAGCTTTACCTAAGTTATCTTTTGATAAATGTCCATCATGGATTGATTCCTCTACCTCTTCAAGTCTATTATTGTTATGTCGAGAGCTAATTAGATCCTTCTCTATGATATTCTCCTTATTAAATTCCATCTCTTCAGACCATCTGTTGTGTTCTTCTTCATCAGTTTCAATCTTATTCTTTTCTTCTACTGTGATGACAACAGCATCATCCTGTGTTTTGACATCATTGCCTCTCTCCTCCTCTATCTCCATCTTCTCCTCAATCCCCACCAGCATTCCCCTGTCTCCTCCCCGGCTGTTGCTCGGACGGATCAAGCCCAGCCCATCTCCAACCCTTCGGGCCAAACCCTCTACTGACTCCCAGTCGCTGTCAGAGAAATAAGCTGAGTCTCTGTGAGGCGTCTCTGTGCCTAGGGCTCTCGACCCACTGCTTGCTCCACTCATCATCATCAAGTCTCCATGTGCCAGGCAGTCTGTGGAGCTGGACGCAGAGGTTAGGGTGGAGAAAGCAGAGTCTGTTGGCGTCTGCTGACTGGAAGTTAGTGGGGAGAAGCCGGAATCGGTTGGAGTTTGCTGGGTGGATGCTAAGGGAGAGACATTGGAGTCTGTAGGTGTTTGCTGGGTTTGCTGGTTGGCTGTGATCTGGTGTGTAGAGGTTAGTGGCAAGAAAGGGGAATCTGGTCTAATCTGTTGACTAGAGAGCTTCTGATTACAGTCTGGTTTCAAAGCCAAAGGCAGTCGGTTAAGTGTAGGTTGCACAGAATGACTGATGTGTTCATCATCAATTTCTTTTTGAGGAGATGCTGTGCTTAAATTATTTGTAGAATTTAATGAGGGTGGCTTGGCTGCAGAATACAATGAGTCACCGGTTGTATTATTTGACAGATCTAAAAATGTGGTCTTGTTTACACGTTGCTCTGAAGTGCTGGCTGCCATGCCCATTACAGACACCATGTGGATGGTTTGTGTGTTATTACCCTTTTTGTTTTCCTCTACTGCTTGAAATGGCTCATCTCTAGTGCCGTTGCCTCCCAGCATGGACTCTGGTGGAGGGCTAAGAGGGAATCCAGAACTAAATACATCATCTATATATTCTCCAGTTGTCTCATGAGAAAATGCAAGTGGCTGAGTTGGTCCTCCAGTCGTCTCATCTGTAATGAGTGTTTTCATTTCATTTTCTATGTGTAAACTTGAATCATGTAAGCTTTTCTTCTCTTGGTCTTCTTCTGGTGGCAGTACCTCACTGGTGTGTGTCACATTGGTCTCTGAGGAATCTTTCTGTGAAAATGCATCTTCTTTCGCACCGGGCAGGCATTGATCAGGAAGAAGACCATTTCTTGGCCCAGGTATATCCAAGCTGCTGGGTTTGATGGCAGTTTTGTGGTTTGATGGTGAATGTGAACTGGCTGCATCTCCTTCATTCTGTGGCTCAGGAGTGAGGCAGGTAGAGTCAGGGCTGGTACTTTTCCGTTCCAATTTGACAGCATATTTTTCAGAACCAATTTGTAATACTGGAATTTCTGGCCGCATGGCAACTTTAATCTCGCTCCTTTTAGCTCGCTTGGTAACTTGAGCATAAATGGCCTCCTTCATATCAGTGGGTGCATTACTTGCCGCTGTGCTTGGCCTCTCAGACTGGAAGGTTATGGTCTGGCCAGCCTCTGTGTCAATGCATATGGACTCATACTCAGGGGATGTGGGTGGCGTTGAGGCCAAAGCCTCTTCTTGCTTCCGTTGTCTGGTAATGATCTCTGTAAGAAAAGTCTCAGCAGACTGGATCTCTTTCAAGAACTCCTCTCTGGTCATCTCCCCCTTCCTCCTAGGTTCATTCTCCTCCGCTTGCTCAGACATCTCTGAGAGCAGAGAGCGTGATCTCCTCATTCCTCTGGAGAATGCCTCCTCAGCCTCTGCATATGTCGGCAGTCCGTCGGTGGGGTCCTCATCCAGGTCTTCGCTGTCCCTTCTCTCTGTGTCGATTTCAGTGAGGAACAAGTCCTTCTTCACGGGTCCTTTCCCACTGTCTGTGCTTGTCAGAATGTCTCTGTCCCACGTCCTTGCAGCAGATCCAAGCTCTGTCACTAGGGATTGGGAGCGCCGCATCCCTCTCAAGGGAAAGTGGATGTTCCCAAGTGTCTCTCTCTCTGCTTTTGCCCCTTTGCCTCTCGTCTGACTGTCAGGGCTCCATGTCGACTCATCCGCTTTGGAGTCTGTGGATTCGTTCACGCTGGAGATTTCAGTCAGGAACAGATGCATGGGGGACTTCCTGGCCGCCTCCACCCGCTCCCTCATCTCCTCATCCTCTTTCCAAATGGCTGGCAGGATGGTGGTGAGGCGGGATTGTGTGCGTTTCATCCCCCGGGACATGAGCTCGGCAGTGGCTGGGTCGTTTTCATCCACCAGGCTAGTGTGCTGGATGGTGGTCCCTCCATGGAGATGGGTCGGGGACTCAAACGGCGAGTCGTCCTCATCAGAGTAGTTTGGACTGGAGGAGGAATGTCTTTCGATCGTGGGAATTGTCGACTGTGAGCGAGTCATTTTTGACCGAGGAGAGTCTCTGTGGCCGGGGGATTCTATGTCTCTCGACTGGGTGTCCGGAGCTCCCCTGGAATTGTACAATGACTGCGAACGTGTCAATCCTTTGTCAAGGGGCCTCCTCTCGACAGAATCACAGGAAAGAGGGTCTCTATGTAAGTGCAATGAACTATAGCGACTAGTGTAAGGTTCCCCAGGGTAGTAAGGAGCCCGGTGGATTCTATACTGGGGAGGGAGGGGTGGGGGGCCAGTTTGGGGTGGCGGGTACATGGTGTGGCACGCAGAGGACTGGGGTATGGAGGGGGACAGCGAGGGTGAGGGGGGCATAGTCTGGCGATGGCGGTGGAGCCCTAGATGGTCAAAGGTAGACTTTGGCAAAGAGCAACTTCCTCCAGGCCCCTTGCCAAGTGGATAGGAGGTGCCAGGGTAATGCCCTAGTCCGATGGGTCGGTGGTATCCAACGGGCGGTGCTGGCAGGGGACGGGAGTGGAGGGAGTTCCCCGCAGTGGGCGGCACGGTTCGGGGTTTCGGGGGAAGGATGGGTGCTTTAGAGCCAAAGGACTGCTTTGGTTTCCCCTCTCTCTCGCTCCCCCTCTCCCCAATGTCCACCACTGTGAACTCAGTCACTAGGTGGCTGCTCTCCTTACTGAACTCCACCACGCCGGTGTTTGGAACCAACACCTGGACCTCGCTGGACCTCACGGTCTGGACTGTGTGGGCTGACCCTTGTCCCTTCTCGTCCTTTCCCAGCATGCCGCTGCGCAGCTCCACAAGCTCCAGGTCCCCGGGGCAGGAGCCTTTGCCCTTAAGAGTGGGGGACTTGTCCTGGGGGGTGTGCTCCTCCAAGCGGATGTAGTACTCGCTGGCGAGGGAAGGGCTACGGGCACTGATCACCGGGACGACTGTAGGCGTGTCCAAGGACTGCCTGTGAGTGGAATTAGGAGTTGGGATTGGCTGAGGAGGTGCCAGTGGTTTGTAGCCCCTCCTTCCGTGGGCTTTCTCCCAGAAGTACTCAAAGTTTAACCCTTTGCTGGTCTCCGTCACCGTCAGGATGTCGTCAAGCTCAGAGGAGGAGGGGGCCATGCTGTTTCCCACAGGGTCCAGTAGGGGGTACGAGCTGTTATCGTCCCTCCCGTACTCTCTCTCCCTCAGTCTCTCTCCTGCAGCTGTCTGGAAGGCCGGAGGACGGAGGGAATCCCACCGCCTCTCAAACGAATCCTCGCTTTCGCCTCTTCTCCCCCTCCCATCCTCCTCTTCCTCGTACTCTTCCTCGTCCTCCTCATCCCCCATGCTCCTTCGGCTCACTCCGCGCTCTGCAGCCAGCAGAGAGGAGAGCAGGAGGAAGATTTCAGCAACGGA
>JASCQX010000009.1:6199393-6209805 GCA_030264415.1 Sardinella fimbriata
CTTGAATTCAAAACAGTGGATTGGAGTCCCTGGTGGACAAGGCAAGACTGCCACACAGGTTAGGTAGGCGTTTTGTCTACACAGGTACGCACGCTTTCAAACACACACACACACACACACACACACACACACACACACACACACACACACACACACCAAACACATGCACACATGTGTGTACGAGAAAGTATGGGTGTAAAGCTGTGTGCATAACCATACAGGCGTTATTTTGCGTATGCCAGTGAGAGAGCACATGAGCAAATAAGGAGTGAGAGAGAGAGAGAGAGAGAGAGAGAGAGAGAGAGAGAGAGAGAATGTGCGTGTGCCTATGTGCACGTGTGTGTGTGTGTGTTTGTGTGCGTGTGCTGAGAAGTGATAGGGTAAGAGAGCTTGTGAATAAACATGCGCAAATGGGAAGCATATTTGCATAACACAGGTGTCTGTATGTCAGTGGCATCTAATTTAACCTTAAAACGTGTGCCCTATTAATATTATTCTGAGTTCATTACACACTGTGGAGTTCATCCCCATGCGTGTAATGTGGAAATACTAAAGTCATTTAGTTCATTTTAGCCTTTTGCAGACTGTGGGCTACTTTTCTTTAACTATCTGTCACTGCAGAGATTACTTTCAATTATTTTCGACGCAATATCTACGCAAATTCACCTACTCTGCTGTTATCTATTAAAATAGTCCAAAAAGCGCAGATCACCCAAATCCAACGGACCAGTAGCTAAATTTGCAATTAAAATATAAGGGCGTTATTTATAGTTTCTATATAGCACAGTCGCTTGTGCCATTTATTGCAGGCGAAAGTAGAAGTAACGGGATATGCGTAGGTGCCACCGGTTTCTTTCACACACACATCTTGTTCAAACAAACTTGGCTCAACACCACAGATGCGGCGATAAGTAGCTCCGTCTCGCCTGTATGGCGCGATGTTGGCCGGGGATTGAAGTTAAGAACTCTTGCTGGCTAATTGCGCGCCGGTGTCTTTACATGAATATTCATGAGTGTGTCTTCAGAGCCCCGCCTAATTAGCCTTGAGGTAACTGGAGAGATACAGGGAGATAACTCGCACCTTTTAGCGAAAGGGAAACATACCTCCTGAGATCCCTAGGGAATTATGGCGGAATCGCCTGAGTTCATTAGCCAAAAAAGCAAGGGGGATGAGGTACCTGCGGAGGACAGGACGTTTCGGGTCTCTCTAAACGCCTTGTTATGAAGAGCCGATGCCCATTACCCACGTCTGTCAAATAGGGAACATTTTAAAATGAGAGCGAAAGCTGGAGACAAACCTGTTTCTCTAAGAGTTTGGAATCAAACTATATTTAAAAAAAAAGTAGAATTGCAGGCATTGCTTCTGGACTAAACGATACGATACTGTATCTCCAAAAAGCAAGTTTGTGAAGTTTTATTTTTAACTTGAAGAAACTTCTGTCCCATGTTAACATCATTATCATCTCTCTCTCTCTCTCTCTCTCTCTCTCTCTCTCTCTCTCACACACACACACACACACACACACACACACACACACACACGCACCCACAGAGAGTGAGAGAGAGGGGTGGGGGTGGGGGGTGAAACAGAGGGAGATGCACACACACACACATGATACAACCATACATTAATATTTGACACGCATTCCTGTGGTGATGCTTTGACTGTCTCATTGTTTTAAAGTGATTCAAAATTGGAATAAGAATTGGTCATCATTACAAAGTAACTTGCACGCATCATTTTTCAACACTGACTGTGCAGCATTTGCTTGAAATATAATTAATTCACTTTTGCTTAATATTTGACTTTTCTTGTCTTTTCAAATATTTTACATTAGATAGAACTTCAAGGACTGGCTGTGCACGGATTCACTTTTTCCCTCCCTCGTTACCTTGTTCTCCCTTCTCTTTTTCCCTATAGAAAGCCAACAGTAACCCTGCTGGCTGCAAAATGTCAGTGCGATTGAGGAACGCTTAATCGTATCCAAATCAATGGATTCCCTGGCGAGGTTCTCAGAACTTGACTGGCAAGACGCACGTGGGATCCTGACCGACAGGGAAGAAATGCCTTGAGACCTGAAGTTCTCTGAATTGCATTAGGACGCTATAGAGAGGAGGCGAAATACTGACATGTAGCCTATGGGTTTGTCACTCCTTGCCTGTACCTTTCCCGAAACAAATACACTTACATATCTGGTAAATGTATAGTTGCGCTCCAGATTGTATAATTCGATTGTAAACGAGGGCAGTGCTTAAGAAAATACGTTTTCAATCAAAACACAAAAATCGTGAATGACAACTTTAAAAGCAGAGAATTTGAATCACGGCAAAACAACATAGCCAACAACAAAGCCTGTAGGCCTTAGCAGTGATTAAAGTGGATATCGGTCATTTTAAAGTATAGGCCTACAGTGACCAGTGCTAAACTATAAATGGCTTGCAATTATATTGGTCTTGTTGAAATAGTGTGCTCCCATCCGACTGTCTTTCCATAAAATCTTAGGAGGCCATTATTTGTCTTTTCCTGTATGGCCTGTCATTCATCAGCGCGATCAGTTTGATCCTTTCAAACTGCTCTCCATAGCAACCTCTTGTACCCTAAGAAAAATTCACCTCGTTCCACACAAGGCCATATTCTTTGAGGAAAGAAAGCTGGTACGTGTTTAGCCGTGCTCCTCCCAGACAGGCAAAGCACAAGAGTTGCTCTGTGTCGAGGCTTCTTCCTCCGCTAGAATGACCGCTCTTTTTATAGACTGTTAAATGAGAACGACTCTAGCCTACTGTAAGGCTCTCACATTAAGTGTATCGAGAAAGCTCTGGGGTAAGCAACAACCTCTCTACCCCCCCTCAGCTCACTTTTAACATCTCATTGCAACTTTTGTTTGAAGCAATATCATGAGTGAAGGGTAAAATGCTTTTCAATACTATTATAGTGTTGCCCCGACGTTGATGTCCGCTAAATTCGTTAAGTTTCGTGATGCTTTAAATATTGCCCATTTTATAAAGGCTATAACAAATCCACCATTAAAAGTTTGCAAATGTTAAATTTTTTTACAGTAGGGTCAATAAACTAATTTCGAGATGTGGGCAGTGGGTTAAGTGTAGCCTACAAACAATTTGAGTTCATGCTTTGTGGCTCAAAAGATTTTGTCAAAATAGGCAGATAATAAAAAAGGAAAAATACTTAATTGACCATGATGCTGACTTCATGATCAAACAGCACACATTATTTGCGTTTTAACTGATTTATGGAAAAGGCATCATAATTGTAGGAGCCAGTAAACTGTTACAGCTCTGTTAAAAAAATGTAAGCACTAATGAAACAATTGTCTGTCAATGTTTGTGCATATATGCACAATTAATTCATAATGTCTTCTTCAGATGGGAATATTAGGAAACAATTAAGGTTTGGTCACCTAAAGACAGAGATGCACGTCCCTCTGTCATATTCTTCTAAATAAAAATCTAATCGATAGCCGGACAAAACCACGCCTTTCACGAGACAGTGACGAGTACCTGTGACCCCATGAACAGCATAAACGACAAGCACGCGCACGCACACACACACACACATACACACACACTCACACACGCACCCATGTACACGCACTTCAAGCCCCGTGTCGTGTACGCATTTTAAAATGACAGTCAAAAAGAGGACACTTACCGTTATGGTTTTCTTGTTGTCTGGTGCTGGAATTGCATGACCGCTGCGGCTCATCCCATCTGAACATCCTGCACTACATGCCCGCGTGTGTGTAAAAGAGAGAAAGACACACAAACAAGCGCGTGAGAGTGAGAAAAAAAGAAATACATTCAGGTAAATAATTAAAATAAGACTGATACCAAAAATCTTCCAAAAAGCTGCGGTTTTAGAAGAGGGGAGCGTGTGCCTGATTGCGGACTTTTAGAAGACTGGAACAGGAGAGATGTAAGATTTGTTTAAAGCCCCACATTTCCATTTAAGAACGTGATTGTGTTTGCAAAGATCCCTTTCAATCTTCGCATCTCCCCCCTCTCTACCCCTCAGCGTCTCTGCGGCTGCTTTGCAATTCATAGAATTGGTAATTTGCTATTGGGACAAAACGTGAAGGGAAAAATAATCAGATCAACCGGGAGAGCGGTGGAGAGGAAGCCAGGAGGGAGACACAGAGGATTTCTCTCCAAGTTGCTGTTTAGAAAAATGCTTCGATAGAGAAATGCGATGAAATAGCACCAATGTTTTCACCGGTTTTGCATACAGAAAGCACAGGCAATCTCAGACTGTACTTAAAAACAACTAGGGTCTACTGTTTTATCATTTTTTTGTGTGTGAAATATGTGTAATATGTGCATTCCTACCACTGGTGTAATTTAACTGAGTTTTTTTTCATGACAATGTAGTCTTTTAATCACTAGGCCAATTTTCTTATAGTCATAACCACATTATATTAAGGCACAAAATTGATCAAGCCTACATTTTTTGACTGCGTAGGGCACTGGAGGAAGGGAAATATGTCAGATTCATTTGGCTTTTTTGTGTTGCCAAACATATGCAGATTGCACCCGTGTGTAGGCTGTGCACCTTCCGCGTCCTGCTTCAGTGAGGGAGATGCATTTGTGATATAAATACGGACTTTCTCCCTCATTCCCTCCCCGGATAAATGAATTTGCAGTGTTGTAGAGCTGCATATGGAGGCATGGCTTCCTTTAATGTTGCTTTCCTATTTACATGCATCTGATTTTGTGGGTGGTTTCAGGCTTTGAATAGCGCCGGAATACTAATCCACGATGAAGGAGAGCGTTAGGAGAGTCCCCGCCAACTCTTACTTATGACCACAAACGCTGAGGGGTGTGCGTTCCACCCCTCCAAAAAGAGCTCCGTACTCCCCCACGTGGCTATTTTCAAAACAGCCCGTAAAACTAAGTGAAACCCAATAATTTCCTACTGTTTTGCTACTGCTCTCCGCCTCAACAGAGAGAGAGGGAGAGCGAGAGAGAGAGCGTTGCGAGGGAGGCCAATTGCGAGTAACTAGGATCATTTCGTCCAACAACCAACCAAGCGGCTCGCGAAAGAGAATACAGAAACCTGGTGGGCTCAAGTCGGTGAGGAGCCAATGCTAGCGAAGGGGAGGCGTGTCTTCCCTCCTTGCTAAGACCTCCCCAAGAAGGCTGTTGCGTTTTTGGCTCTAAAGCCCACGGAGCTCCAAAGAGTGTGGTAGTTTTGTAAGTCGGAGCCATGGCGACAACAGCTCACTATATTCCGCGGAATAACACCTTGCCTTCCAACCCGCTCATGCATCCGGATTCGGACAGGATGCACCAGGGAACAACCTATAGAGAGGTGCAGAAAATGATGCACCACGAGTACCTGCAAGGGCTAGCGACCAACACGGGACATCCGATGAGCCTGACGCACCATCAGTGGCTCCCCACATCCAACACCGACTGGACCAGCGGTACTCACATCGGGCAGCCGGAACACAACAAAGCCAGCGTTCAGGCGAGCCGAGATGACCAGGGGAACGGGTTTCACCACAGATCGCACTTGGTGCACCAGCAAACACAGAACAACCACCACACGTCATGGGCACCGACCACGGCGCACCACATATCCCCACTCTCGCCGACTTCCAACGGTCACCAGTCACTGGTCTACTCGCAGACGGGCTATACGAATCTCAACGCCATGCTTAGCCCGCAGCCCGGCTCTCTGCACCACATGCGAGACCCGCTCCACGACGACGCAGGTAGCCATGACAACCAGATGGAGTCCCCCCAGCAGCCGTTTAGCCATCACCAGGACCATTCCGACGAGGACGCACCCAGCTCGGACGACCTGGAGCAGTTTGCCAAACAATTCAAGCAGCGTCGAATCAAGCTGGGCTTCACGCAGGCGGACGTTGGTTTGGCACTGGGTACTCTCTACGGAAACGTCTTTTCGCAGACCACTATCTGCAGGTTCGAGGCACTTCAACTCAGTTTTAAGAACATGTGCAAACTTAAGCCACTGTTGAACAAGTGGCTCGAGGAAACAGACTCGAACACAGGCAGCCCAACCAATTTGGACAAGATCGCCGCACAGGGTAGGAAACGAAAGAAGAGGACCTCTATCGAGGTCGGGGTGAAAGGAGCCCTGGAAAACCATTTCTTAAAGTGCCCCAAGCCTTCTGCCCACGAAATCACCAGTTTAGCTAGCACCCTTCAGTTGGAGAAAGAGGTTGTTCGTGTTTGGTTTTGCAACAGAAGACAAAAAGAAAAAAGAATGACGCCCGTGGGGGTCCCTCATCCCTCCATGGAGGACGTATATTCACAAGCGGAGACCCCCCCTCTTCACCATACACTACAGAGTCCAGTGCAGTGACTGTTTTCATGAACAATATTATAATTTCAGAAAAGAAAAGAAAATGAGAAATGGACTATGGATTTTACAGTATTTAATTTGTTTTAGATTTCCAGTGAGAAAAAGAGAAAAAAAAACATACAAACAATGAGAGACAAGGTGGGCAGAAAGAGTTTTGCCGTTCGCGACCCGAGATTGTGGCGCAACAACTGAGTGGACGGGAATGTTTTCGAGTATTGCATAAATAATGGTCATTTAGTTACATTTTAAGCGTATTTTTTAATGAAACCAAGGTCTTAATTTACCAAAATTGAACGGAGGATGGCAGTCAGGACAAAAAAACATAATTGATGATGCTTTCTCATCGTTTATTCACGGGAAAGCATGTCAGAAGTGGGCTGCTTCTTTCTGGTGTCTTTGAATGTGGACGGGCTCGCCAGTGTGTCTGTGGTATTCATCAACAAAGGAGACAGAATATGGACAGAATTGCGCCTTTCTAGATTAAAACTGATTAACCAGACTTGAACATCGTTGTTTCTTATCAGTATGTCAATTGTGATTATTTTGTTATTTTTAACCCGTGTCCCCCATGTAGGATATTGCAAAATGTTTCTTTTTGAATATCCATGTATTGTTGTAGTGTAACAACGCAACTCTTATCCACCTCCTGCAACAGTATATTACGCGTCATAGCTGAAAAGACAGTTGTCAGATTCTGACACAAAAAAAGCAAAAACATTTCACTGCTAAAACATCAAAAGGCAACACGGTCATTTTTCCTCTTTTTTTTCGTCTGACATCATAGCTGGGGATGGCATCAGACGCTAAAAGACGAAGATGAGTTTACTATCACCCTTTCTTTGTGTTTACTTTTTACTTTTGCATGGAGCACTTATTTTTGAGTTAGCATTGTTGCAACTTCCCATATTTAGCAAAAGTACCTACATTTTCCCTCCAGGCCTTCTCAGAAAAAAAGACTTGTTTACAGTTTTCATATCTATCTCTTTGCGCTCCTGGCCAATAGGGCTAAATATCACGCTTCAAAGTAAATCCTTTCTGAAGAGATTGGTCAGAATTGAAAAGGAAAGAACTATCTCAGGTAACTTCAGTGCCCTGTTCAATATCGAATACATTACATACTTTGTAATAAGATTCATTATTAAACAGATCTCGCTAAATTCATTAGGCTATGAGAAGGAGCCATTGGCGGTTATTTTGTGCCATTACGTGATTTACCCATATTGATAAATATTTGAGGAATATGCCCATAAGGAAGTGATGACAGCCTCTCATAGCAAGTCTTTTATCATATTTCCGTGACTGGATGTAGAACTGGAAAATTGACGAAGTTGTGTGTTTTCCACTTTTTTTTTTTCGAGATTCGTCATCCTTGGATGGACAGTATGGAGAAAAGTGCTTTGTCACCGGTGGACGTAGCTTACAAGCCTACGTTTTCAACAAACACATTAACAGCTACAAAGATTCTAAAGAAATAGATGTCAGGATTATTTCGGAGATGTAAATATGTCGAATATGTAAACATATGTATTTGTTCTGAGTTTATCGTTTTGTTTGTTTCTTTGTTTCTTTCTTTCTGGGCAGTTTTGTACACTTACTAATTCCAAGAAGATATTTTAATATGATTTCATTTATGAATTTGACCATTTATATATCTATATATTTATTTCCTTAATGTGTTTGGAGCTTGTTTTGTTTGGCTCTGTTAATTATGTTGCAGTGGATTACAAATGTTTTGTTTACTACATTGGTTGTATGTTGATTGCAAAATGTAGACTGCAAAGTCGCATTTATATTTATGTTATAGTAATATTTTATTACTTACATAAAACGTATATACTACAAGAAAATGTCTTCTGTCTTCACTCCTCATCTTCTGTTTGTGGCTGCTGTGAAATCCTGAGGCATAGGCAATAGCTTTTCAAATTGGTTTGTTTATGATTAAAACTAATACAGAACAGTTAGTAGGCTGAATTGCCCATACAATTCTTACAAACAATGGTTTCTCGCTGGAAATTAGTTCTGTAACACCAGATCCACGTTTGACCAGCGCTATGTTCATGTGCTGTCCGAAAGCTTAAAGAAAGCAAAAAGAATTTAAGAAATATATTACCTCGGGCCTTACATGCATTATTATAAGTTGTCGACACACTTGTGTACCTGCAGTAGCCTATTAAATTGTGCAATATTAAGAAAACACTTCCTCTGTCCTGTTTTTCACTGATACTACATTTTGTCTACTGATACGTTGGCTGTGCTTTTGATGTAATGTCATAATCACCAATATAACAGACAATACAACAGTCATTGCAAAAATTAATGGCATCATTAATATTTTTTCTCACCACAAATATCTCAACCACCACTATTAACGCTCGCCATAGGCCTACTAACCTATGCCTCGTGTACGAAATAACGAAAAGCCAGATTTGTGGAAGGCTTCCTTCGGCTCACTTCCACAAACTTGGGTTCAAAGTCAACCTTAATTAAATTTGCTCATTAGAAGGACTTGTCAATTGCTAGCGAAGTCTTTCATGATTTCGCAACTCCACTTTTCCAACGTCTGTGGGGTGAAAATTATTTCATAAAGCTCTCTAAAAGCAATTTGCCTCTGCGTCATTTATACACAGAAAACATTCCAAATATTTCAAAAGGTTAGGTAGGCAGCATTCAGTGCATTCAGATACAGGAGAAAGGCAATCGTGATGAAGACATGGGGTTTCTCCTCTAAATGTAATAAGAAGGATGTAGGCTATCTGAAGCGCTTTGTTTTTTGCATGGCGCACATTGTCAGTATAGCATCTTTTTAAACTGAAGTGACTAAAACTCACATTAGAGAGCTTGAGAATGTCTAAAGGGTATGCATCTCTGTATGCATACATGTATGTCAACTCATTCCTTTTCCAAAAATTAAGGACATATATTCCTTATTCTTAATGGTTTAAATAGCCTACGCTATGAAGTCTTAAGTCAATAGTCGCATCGCCACAAAGCACATGAGTATAGCATACTGCCACAGCAGAGTTTGTCCACTGTTTATAGGACTATTAGCCACTCACAATTACAACCACTGGATGATTATCCTCAAATAAATGCAAAAAAAATAAAATAAAAAATAAGCCCATAGACCACGATGAAGTTTGCGAAAGACGAGCAAACGCGTGGTGAGGGTGGACTGAACTGAGTGAGTAAAGCTATTTAAATCTACACACTAAACAAAAACTCTCTCTCCCTGCTATGAAATGCAAAATTATGTGAAACCTACCATTCAATTAAATTGTGTTGTTTCAACAGGCCTTGCATTTTGTCCTCTTCTGTCTGCTCTTTCGCTTAGGCTACTATTTTTAATTTGTAAATCAATGCAGAAATGTTTAAAATCTTTAGACATGCAAGTGTGCAAATGTGTTTTGAGATATAGGCTGATGTCATCTTGTTTTATACAGCTGGTCAACCATTCAAATGTCATGAACTAATAGGCCTATTGTTAATACAAAATCTAACCAAATCTGAATCGTTGCCATTTGTTAGGCTTGTTGGTTCATATAGCCTAAATAAAATTAAATGATATAACGTAAAGAAATAGCAAATAGCCCAGAGACCTTAAACTTCTGTAAACAATATTTCCTCTTAAGTCTCAAGACAGCTCAAGACTTTTAACGGTTTTACATTTACAGGCTCTGTTTGGCAGGTTCAGGTAAACTGATTCACAGATGAGCTTCATGCGCCCCCCAACGACGATAATATGTCAGTGCGCTTATGACGTGACACGGGCCATTCCAGAGAGCCAAACCATGTTCATGAAGGGCCTGTATGGCTGTGTAAACATGTTCTTCGTTGACCAGGGGCTCTGTGGCCTATTATGGCAAGTGTCATTGTTTTGGATTGTATGTAATTAGCAGAAAATGTATATATTGCCCTAGGCTATTACAAATTTTCCTCCTTATTTTGTAAGGATCTGTAGAAGAAATGTAGACCTCCACCTTTAACCTGGGTCCTTGGAGTCCTGCTCTATGGCCAGGGCTGAGTTCAGAGGCTAACAGCTTCACATGACCACCTAATGTCTGATACTCCC
>JASCQX010000009.1:6314219-6326074 GCA_030264415.1 Sardinella fimbriata
AGACACACACACACACACACACACACACACACACACATGCACACACACAAACACACACACACACACACACACACACAGTTTAGTTGGCTTTAGGACAGACTATGAGCTCATACAGTAATTCAGATCTACACCTTTCCACAGATTATTGGGAGAATTGTCAAAACGATGCACAGTGCAATTTGTGGTTTTTGAAAGTCATATACTGTATGACTGCTTCTGTATGACATATACTGTATGACTGCTACTGTATGACATGCATGGATAATACATGCTTTTTGTTGCAGGCAAGTTCAGGCTTCTGTCCTGTTGAGGTTGGGGCCTTGGATATGCTTTGCGTGGCTGTGTCCTTACCTGTTTGAACCAGGAGTAGAAAGTCATGCCTCTTACAATGATGAGGTCTCTCTTTTTTTTTTTTTTTTCGCTGTAAGCGATGTTTTCATCAATTTGTAGGCCAATCGTTGTCAGTCAGTGCAAAGCTTACAGTACACATAATGAGGGTCTAAAAACATAGTCATGCTTACTTGAAAATAACCAAATTGAGGTTAAGTCTTTGCCAACTAATAACAGGGATGGTAGAATTTCAGCAGGAGAAGCAGAAAAGAGGACAGTGGGCACATACAAACTGTCCTTGCAAACTAGTCAAAGCAGAGAATTGGAGAAAAGGCTTATTGGCTTATTTGGGAAAGCAACTTTGAGTTCCACGGTTGCCATGACTGCCATGAGACTAGGCACAGTGTTGGACTCTGGATGTATGTGCATTGATTACTCTAAAAAGTTAAAAGTGTCATTTGAAGACTGGACAATCCCAGTTTTTGCTGTCATTGTTGTTATTTACCAGGAAGTACATGGTTGGTGCTCCCTGTTGTTTTACTGTAAAGTTTGTTGGTTGGTTGCTAGATTGTTGTGTATGAGTACTTGCATGGCTCCATGTCTTTTCCTGTGTATACCAAAAACAATCTGACGCCTCATTTAGTTGGAAAGAGAATAGTGTTCGTTTACTGGAAAAAGGATTGGAAGACTCTTAAAGCCATGTGATGGACTGAGGAAAAATACGTGAGTAAGAATGTGTCATTGAGTCTCTATGCACGCGTGTGTTTGTCTGCGTGTGTGTGTGTGTGTTTGTGTGTGTGTGTCTAGGGGTGTACAAGCACGCACGCTTGCGTGTGTATGTGTGTAAGTGAGTGTGGGCCGAAAAGCATACAAATGAGACCAAACAGTAAATCTCTAAAACTAATGAAAAACAAGCAGTGGGAGACACAGCCTGTACTGAAATTACAGCTCTTGTTTTGTCACGGGGATGGGCTCCCCTAATGTGCTTTATCCTCTGTTTATTTTGCCCCGCAAACCCACCCGCACAAAAATCTCCATGTTGTTTAGTTCGCAGCTTGCTGCAGCTACAATTTTCACACCACATAAATCACAGCATTATCTTTTTGGCAGAGGGGAAGGGCACACACGGGGAGCTTTCTTATAAAAAATGGTGTTTATGGGAGCCAATCTGTTCGATGTAATCTACCATTTAAACCGAGATAAGCCACAATAAACTTAATATTTATACGTTCAGACATATTATTTTGTGGAAAATTCTGTGGACTATTATATGTAATCAATATTTGGCTAAATTCAGGCATTCCAGCAAGTAGCTCTGTTTATTTACTAGCATTTTACATTCTTGTGGGATTTAACAGACTGGAGTGCATTAATGCATCACTGGTCACCCATATCATACTGTAGGCCTACTTGTTTTCTGACTCTGTATTGACTTATTATTTAGCTTGTGTTTTATGAATGCATATTAGGGAAATTTACAGGGGCATTGGAATCTCAACTAGTGCATAAGACACTTACAATGTTTTGATTCTTTTAGTATGCCATTTAGGCTATTGGTCAACTGTTTTGAAAGAAAAAAGAAAAAAACTGTGAATGATATTAAAGTTTTTCACTGGATTACCTGAGATGAAAAGTAAGGTGAAACCATTATTATCACTTATTTCCACGCTTATCTTGTTTTAATGACTTTTACGGGATAACCGAGGCCCTGGTCAGATCAAATGGAGTAATGGGGTTTATTGTAAATAATCATCATGCCCTGCTATTTATTTACTGCTTTTATGTTACCCTAGCTTGACTTTCTACTGTTGTGGATTTCATCTGATCGGATAGATATCTTTAATGAAACATGTGGCAACCATTACCCAAGGGTAGGCACGGGAAATCCAAATAACTTTGCTTGCAGTGGCCCTTTTCTGAAACAAGACAGTAAAAATCATTTATAAGCAGGAGCTGAACAGAGGCAACCAGAATTTTTCCACCGTTCCTATAGTGACAAGATATCAACAGAAAAGCTTTCATGTGGCGTGCTAAACACAGATAAATAATAATAAAAAGAAAAAGGTTGAGCAGTTCTTTTTACAACTTTCTTGTGCAGCAGGAATTTTTAATGTGACTCAAAAATATCTGAACTCATCTGTTCCTGAGAACATGGCTTTTCAAATAAAATGCACCGTGGACAGCAAGAACGCAAGCTATCCTGGGGTGTTTAAAGTAACAATAAAATAATTAACTTCTGATAAGAAAAATATGCGTGGAAAAGGTTTCTGGGAAACCCGGTGCTAATCTAAAGTGAAACGTGAAAACGGTTCTCCGCCCGCAATCTCGATTTCCCAAGCTATCCACTCGCTGCCAGAGCACTTGCTCAGAGAAGCTGGCAGATGCAGGTCTGTCTATAGTCCGTCCAAAACAAACACACTTTCCCCTCTCCAAAGGCAGACGATGAACTGTCATGGAGCTGGGACCGCACTCTGCACCACGTCTGCGCATCTGGTCTGCAGCACCCATCCCACTAATGGACATGGGTTTTCGTGAGAAGACAGCCTCAGCTGAAACACTGAGCATGAAAAACTGGAACATGTTCAAGTACTCCGGATGGATGTTTGGCTAAAAATAAAACGGGGCTACCTGTAGCTGGAGTGAGCAGGGAAAACAGAGGAATTGGAGGGGAAGATGAGAGGGGATGCATGACTTATACATTCCCCACTGTAAAGAGGCTCGCTTTCAAGGCAGTTCACTTGATCTTGTCTGGTGAGCTGCCTTTCACCGTCAGATGTTTCTTCACAGTAGAACAGCTGTATCTTATGCAAGGGAATCGCCTCCATCCTTTCTCTGCTCTGTTCTCTGCCAGCAAGTGTAACGGGGAACCTCCAGAACATACTACCACTGCCACATTTCCAAAAATGAAAATATCACAGACCGACATGAAGTTGTCTGTCTAGCTTTATCATCCTGCTCTCAAACTTTGACACTGTCTGAAAGTGAGCTCTGCTCTAACTGCTTGCTGGCTATATGTTTTTAGACAGTAATGTTCATGTCTTCTATACTATCATAATCCCGGGATGAGTGAAGAGGCCGTGGAAGAGCAGGATTAAGGTCACTTGTGTTTCCCTGTGTTATCCCCTCAGGTTTTTTTTTTTTTTTTGCCGTGGTTTGGCACACTGGTGGACCAAGCTGGACACTCTGTCTCCTGTGCACTATCTGCTGCCCTTTAACATGAGATAGGGGCAGACAAGAACAGGCCCTGTGGTCTCCTCTGAGATCATGTTTCGAGACACACACACATATGCACAGACTCCTGTTGTCTCTGCGCTGATGACGTCGGCAGGGCAAACTCCACCACGGCGGTCGGAATCAAAGCCGAGCCACCCAGCGTCTCTCACTTCTCAGGCCAACAGTGGGAGCCCAGGGGGAGAATTGGGTCCAGCCCTGTCTCAGTGGCGCTGCCCCTGTGACTGGAGATACCCTGTGTTTTGCTCCCGCTTCATCTGGCATGAAATGCTCACAAAGAGGCCATTCCAGGCGAGCGTTTTGTGGTCAAAAAAGCTTCAAGGCGCATGAGTCGAGCTCGCCTGTTGAGTCTATACAGACGTCCGAAATGGGTATTTTGGAAAATTAGACAGCGCTTAGAAAATTTACCTCATAATTAACATTTTTTCCCCCTTTTTTCTCTGAACCGTAAAAGCCACTGGCACCGGTGGAGGTGGGATGAGAGCAAGGATAAGAGCGAGACCACCGTCTTTGATGAAATCAGTGGGCTCTGGCAGGGCCAGAGGCATGTTGGAAATGGCAGGGCCATTTCTTTGCTCATTTCCTGCAGTTTGCTGAGGCTCTCTGGTGAAGTGTGTCATGCCACACCTGCAAGAGAAACCATTTTGGTTCACTGTCAACTTTGGTATGGGGTCTTAAAAACATACCTATTCACCTCTCTTAAATCAGTCCTCCATATTAGTTAAGCTTTTCAAGTGTTCTTTTTCGGATTTGCACTTATTGGAACAGAAGGCAGATAAAAGACTGGCATTTCTTCATCACCGAAGCTTTGGCAAAATCATTTAGACTGCTGTTCCAGCCAAGTGTTGGTAAAATAGCACCTGTTTTGGATGATGATTGGATGGAATAACAGTGATGGTTTATCATTTAAACCATAAAATGACAAAAATATTGAAAAAATGTTGAAATAGGACTCTTCCCCAATCCATCCTGAATTACGTCCTCCCCGGGCTTCTATGGTAACAATCCAATTGTTGACATTCAATAGTTGACATTTTTAAAACCTTAAAAACATTGCATCAGATTGGAATGGTCAGTTTAATACACTCACAAAATAAAACATTTTGTGCAGCATCTCCTAAAGTTACAGCTGCAAAAATCAATGAGGTCAATTTCTAGCAGCAGGCAACTCTGCTGTGGTGATGTGGCAAAAGACTTTGCCATAGACTGAGAGAGAGGCACTTGTCTTTGTGGTCCCACTGGTGTGTCTAAGCCCTTGATTTTATCTGGAACAGCCAGAGAGGGAGAGACAGTTTGGAGAAGAGGAGTTGAGATGACTGCTTTTAAGCCTCTATCTTCCCTCTCCTTCTCTTTACCTTATTCTTCTCTCTCTCTCTCTCTCTCTCTCTCTCTCTCTCTCTCTCGTTCTGCCTCTTTCATTCTGTGTAGTTTACTTTCTGTGTGTTCTCTTTCTGATGGTGGCCCTGTAGTGCCTGCGGGGAAGGGTAATCTCATCTGTCTTAGGTAGACAATCATGGCGAGGCCAGCAGACGGTCAAACCTCAGTCAGGAAGCCTCTTCAGTCAACCTCTCCCTCTAACCCCATCTTTCTCTGTCTCTTGTTCTGTCTTTTCTGTCTGTCTCTACTCCAACCCGACCCCCCGTGCCCCCCCCCCCATCTTTAAGCTACTAGATGGCCCTCTGTTGGAGAAGTCAGTGCTCTGTGATTCTTTATTAAATACAGACCTAACCTGCTGAGTTCCCACTGCATCTTAAACCACTAAACAAAAATCTTAACAGCAGAACTGTGAAGAGTAACACCATGCTATTCTATAAGACATGGTGTTGGATGACTTCCTACATGGCTTTCAACAGGAGCCCAATCCACAGACTTAATTAAACCTTTCCAGTGTGAATCTGCTATGTCAGAAGAAGTACTGTGAATGGATAAAGAGGGTGGGCCTTCCAGAGTGTTTCATGGAGGTGTCTGGAGAACAAAGTTCTCAAGAACTACTTCACTGATCTCTGTGTGAGCCACTTGTGTGACCAACTGACCCACTCCATGTCCATGAAAGAGACATATACTGTATACAAAGGTAGCCTAAATGAACTTATAGCCCTATTGTTCAAGGTCACCGAGTTCTGTCAGTAGGAAGAAGAACAAGCATATTTGCTACAACGTAAGACTGAATTGAACTGGCAGCTAATGCTAACTGAATGACATGAATGTAATTTGTGATCTGCTTCAAAGTAAGCTACAATGAAAATCAATAACATGGCAACAAATTCTGCTTGGTTGAGAGTCTGCGATGGACGTGCACACTCATATTTGCACATGTTGGAGAAGAGAACAACATGGGCAGAGACAAATTCGTTTTATTGTTTAATCTGTGAGCTTGCTTGGATTTGTTTGGTTTTTGACTCCCAGAGTGCTTGGTAGGCTGTCACTGTGATCTGTCTCACTTGGGTTAGCCGTGAACTTGAAGGCTCACAGCTTCCTCTCGGAGCGCTGCAGGACTGCGGACAGATTGTGCTGGCTTGGTCCTGCCACTCCAGACCTCCCAGCCTCTTTAGCTGCCGACTGATGCTAACTCAAGGAGTTGTGGGCCTTCGCAACCGATTGTGCCTCGAGAGCAACAGTTCGTCACCACGGAGCTCCTTCTTACCATTAAAGGACAGGAAGACACAGCCCTTACCTCGTTACAGTTGTGTATTTGTCTGTGTGTGAGTGTGTGTGTGTTGTGAGTGTGTGTGTGTACATATACACAAGTAAGCTCTCTTTCCCCCCAACTGGGTCTTGGTGTGTCACCTGACGTGACCTCCTGCAGAACTGCCGCCTGGCTTGTTTACCCTGTGCTGTTGCTATCTAAGTGACCAAGTTGCTGCTGTCTCCATGGCTGCTACCATTGCTGCCACTCCTGTTCTGGCTAACTTTAATGACCTTGGCAGCTGTGGCCGACACACTGAGGGGAAAAGGGACATCTTCCTCTTGTCCCACACCAACTTTTACCCATTTACTGTTTGCCTCTCCTCTTTCTCTTTTTTTTTTTCCTTCAAGTCTTTTTTTGGGATGAGGGATTTATTTTAAGTTCCTCCCCTTGCACTTGGTCTGTCTCCTCTTCTGCTACCAGCTGATCAAATAGAAAGATTTATATCAGGCCTTGTTATTCCTGGTATGCCCTGGTCTGTCTGAAACGAACGGGACGTTTAAGCACCACTTCCTGATGTCTGTTTTTTCTCACATTGTCTTTCTAGACCAGATGTATGTTCCTTGGTATGCACAAACATTGTGATTTAATAGGGGGAAAAAAGAGAATGAAGTCCATCAAGTCAAGTGCCCTTCTTCTGTGTCCTCGTTCACTTCGGCAGTAGCTCTATGCCAACAGTTGAAGCAGAATGTGCCTAGAGATGTGAGATACTTCATGCACAATCCTGCTAAATATTTTCCCGCTTCTCCAGTTCTCAATACACCTGTCGTGGTTCCCAAGGTAAACACGGCATAATATCTTTCCGACAGAAACGCTTCCCAGGCATGATTTCTCCATTTCCAATGGACATCTGTTGGACTCTGCTGAGAATCCCGGTTGACAATACCTGTTACTTGAGGACTAAGTTTTCCCTCTTTTTTTGTAAAAGAAATGACTCTTGAATGCAGCAAAAGCAATATTTCCATTTTATGTCCCCTCAATGTCTCATGAGTGGGAGAAGTAGACAGAATGGGAGAAATAGAAACAGACAGAGAGAGAGAGAGATAATGTACAGCATATGAGATGTGATTCTTCCCTGTTGCAGACCTCCACTTAGTGTGGCTAATGGTCATAGATCCTGTTGTAAATTATCTTTGCATTTTCCCACAGTTGGACACGCATAACTGCCGGCAGTAAGGGACGACCCAGGAGAGCTGAGCGAGAAACAAAAAGGTGTGCGTTTATCCTCCTCGAAGCACAGCCCTGAGAAAATTCACCCCCTCAGAAAAAAAAAAAAAAAAACTCCATGTAGAGCTGAAGTAGCTCACTGCCACGACGGGGAACGTAATGTAAAACACCATAAACAATCTCACTTTTGCCACGCCTCACTTGAACGTCTTGTACATCTACAAAAATGCAGCAAAAAAGGAAGGGAAAGAAAGAAAGGAACATATGGTTGGAGATTCTTCATGGCTCAGAGCGGGAGCAGTGATCCAAGTCTCCGTCAGTGTGACAGGATAAGCTATACGCATACTCGCAACAGTTTCATCATGACAGTGCAGCTTTCAGGGTTGGTGGGTGGGGGTCAGGGAGTTCACCTCATACAGTACAGCTCCTCCCCACCGTCTACCCCATACACACATCACCACTCTCTCACCCTCAACCCCTGAAATCAAACACTGTTTGATAAAGCAGCAGGACAACAGCCAAACCAGAGGAGGCAATGGGTATATGTTCAAAAGGGAACATGACGCAGGTCATTCGGTTCTGTTTCTGAAATTTTTCTCAGCTTGTTATCGTTCATGGTGGTGATTATCACTGACTGAGGAGGATGGGCAAATCATTCTTGTGTCTCCACGTCACCAAGAGCGAGGGGTAGGCCTATGGACTGTCTGTGTGTCGAATATGCCTCATACCATGGGAGGGGTAAGCAAGAGGGCGATCGATCATGAACACACTGTTGCTGCTGCTGTTTCTCTGGGTGACTGAGTTTGTTGTGAGAAAAAAAGTGTAAAAGATGACCTGCTTTTGAGACTTCATACTGATCGCCATCTTCCCTTCCCTTCGTTCTCTGGCTTGTTACTGTAAGTCAGCATACACCCAGACTAGCCTATGTGCAAGTTAACTGAAAGTTAGCTAAATGAAAAAGGTAATGCAAAACGGCCTCTTAGTTATTGGCAGCCCCGACCCAGTAAAGCAATGTCATTCCTGGCCAAGGCCAACAACCCCTATTCAGTGGGGCCCAGCACCAGTAAATTAAGAGTGTACTTCCCCCATCCCTCCCCATGATGGATGGATGGTGCCGGTGAACGGTGTTTTCTAACCGGGCCGGCATCTGTGCCACGTTTGGTACCGCCAAGTCTTACTGCACTTCCCCCCATAAATTCAGGCCCCAGCCTCTCTGCTCCTGTGTGTGTGTGTGTGTGTGTGTGTGTGTATGTATGCGTGCCTGCATGCATGTGTGTGTGTGTGTGCGTGGGTTTGCGTGTCTGCGTTTCTCAGGTCATCTCGTTTCACCTCGCTGCGTGCCCAGGCTCTGTGTGAGCTGGAGAGGAGTTAAACGCAAGTGCGCACGCACACACACAGACAGTATTATCCTCTGGATATTAGCACTTCTGTAGCCACAGTCATGACCTCACACCAGCCAACACAAACCTTTGGCAAGTCTGGACTGCACCCAAGGCAGATGCGAGCCAGACCCTTCCCAGTGCTACCTGCCGTCTGGGTCTTGACTCTCACATCTACACTCTGGCATCTGAGAAGAACATTTTGTAACCGTAGTGGAGGAGAACTGATAGCTACTGATTCAGTAGGGTTTATATAATCTGCTTCGGGTAGTGGTGGTAATGGTGGTGGTTGGGGCACTTACATGCTGGGCTCGAGCCACATGATGATGCCATGACAGAATATGGTGACCCTTGGCCTTGAGTACAAATCTAAAAGGAGAAGTTAAGTGTGAATCAATTCATAGCCCTGTTGTTAGAAGTCACTAAATGCTGTCTGTAGCAAAAAGAACAACAAAATTTGATGCAACATAGAGTAACAAGCAAATAACTATTGTTAACTAAATGGGTCTTGGCAAAATGAAACTGAAAGTAAGTCTCTTCTATGCCCCATTTACTTATTGTTAGTTTGCCGGTTCATCATTCGGCCTGTGATGTATCAAATGTCAGTGACCTTGAACAACAGGACTATGGATAGATTCACACCAAACTTCTCCTTTAAGTAAATTTTATCAGATAAAGTACACACAGATGGATGGACATGATTACAGTATCCCCCTTCTCTTAAAGTTTCTGAAGGGAGGAGGAGGAGGAGGAGGGGGGGTGTCTGACTCTTACCTGTTCTTCATGAATAGCCTATTAGTTTGGTCATTGACATTGATCCTTACCCACCCATCCTTACCCACCTTACCCACCATGTCATGGCCCAAGTTAAGTTCTTTGCTCAGGTTTTGTTCTGTCCATTGCTCTGTATTGTCATTGTTTGTGGTCATGTCACTGTGTTGTCCTGTCTCGTTATGCCATGTTTCATCGAGAATTTGTTTTACAATTTCAAGAACTTGTGATACAGTATGTCATGCATGCGGCTCTATAAGTCTTTGCGAGCGCCATGGAATGAACACAGCCTTCCTAAATAGCCTGTCCACCTGTGCAGTCTTCTTTGCTGTGCCTCTCCAGCAGACCGCGTCATTAAAAAAAAGATGCTTGTTCTGTCTTTTCCTTTAAAGTGCCTCTGTGACTACTGACCAGACCAAGGTACAGCCCCAGGTACTTATGTCCTTACCAGCTTCACATGATCCTCCTCAATGGATAGTGATAGAAGAGGGGGGGGGGGGGGGGTCCACCTGAAGTCCATCACTTCCTTGTTCTTGTTCCTCCTTCATTTGACACTGTTTGTCCAAACTATTATGATAGTGTAGAACATATACGATAACATGATTATAGCATGGCTATGGAAGTCTATGATGCAGGTTCAAAGCAAAGCCTTGTTCATTTTTTTTCCCCAGAGGTTAGTGCTGATCTCAGCTACACTAAATCAGATGCCGTCCACCTGAAGAATGTTACACTCCTATCTTTCAGGTGTCAGAAAAGAAGGCTTTCTCACCATGGATACGTCCAAAATGTGTAAACCCATGGCCAAATGCCCCAGCATGGCATCTGATCAGAATGTTACATAATGCTACATCACTGTCGTCCATTGTTGATAGTTAGCCTATGCCGTTTTGTGTGGGGCAGTGGTAGTGAAAGTATATATTTACTTTGAATGTCATGCACATCCATCATAATGGACTTGGCTTGTGCTGCATCAGAACCATTCACCCCGTCTCTCATTTTTATGTCGAGATTTATGCTTGTCTGTCGTTATGGCTACAACGGTTTTAAAAAATGTTGCCTTGCCTGTTTGTATGTACAGTATGTGTGTAAGGGGTTTTACTATTTAGGGGCGGGGGAGGGCACTAGGAAAAGGCCAGTTTGGAAGAAATTGTTTCTAAATCTGGTCTGCATTAAAGCGCACGGCACTACACTGCGAGTGGGCCGAGTGTGGGTTGCATGTCTGCGTTTGTCCTGACAGTGATTGTCTGAGAGGGCTGTGGTCCATTGCATGCTGTACGAAACATTTTTCTCATTGTGCTTTTTTTATCAAGTTTATCTAGCATTCCCACATAATTACGGGGGAATCGTTTGACATCAACAAATTTTCCGCCCACAGCTAAAGGAACATCTTTATACCAAGTGGTGATTCCCCTCCTCATGCCCTTTCCCTCTATGCCCTGTCCGAACAATGATGCCATACAGGTTTTTATTCTTCTCTCTTCTAGTTAAATTGCCAAAAAAAAAAAAAAAGTCCCAGATTGTGCTACCTCGATGGAGCCTGGTCTAGAATTTTCTTGGTCTTTGTTTCTCCTTGCACTGCATTTATAACGGTTTAAATATAGCCTGGTATTTAATAATCATTATTCATATTTAATAATTATTTTTCTGAGTACATATATTACATTGAATATCATGCACATCTATCTTAATGCTCCATTGGTCATAGTGTTTTGAAAAGCTGCTTTGGCTTGCCTATTTGGATGTATGGAATCTGCTATGGTAAAAGATGCTTTTTAACATTGTAAACAATGGTGGTAAACAATAGTGTTTACCTCTAGGCCTACAGTATATGCGGAAAGGAACAGGCAATCACAGTACTGCGTGAGAGTCATGGAGTCAGTGATTACAGGACAACAGGCAGTGAATATGTATCATTTTTATAGTCAGATATGACAGATTAGAGTGAGTCACAAAAGTGTGTTTATCGTTATTGATGATATGGTGATTGCTATTGTCATTATTCTGTTCAAATATTTCATATTATTAAAATGTGTATTTTATATACTGCAGGCTATATTACAATTTTATACTATTATTTTTAATGATAATGTTTACCATCATTGTTCGCCCTTTGGGTGAAAGCATCTGCCAACGACCGTAAACATTTCAATGAGAATCAACCCAACAAATTTATGTCCTATTGAATGATAATAGTGAAAAAGAAAAAAACAGACACACACAGGCACACACTCAAGCATACAGACACAAACATGCACACACACACACACACACACACACACACACACACACAC
>JASCQX010000009.1:7653636-7664967 GCA_030264415.1 Sardinella fimbriata
CACAGTCATGATGAACAAAACATGCATTATATTTACAACATTCACCAAAAGTCTCTCATGTGATGCATTTAGTATATTTCCAGTTAGAACTAGCGTGGCTCCACACGTCTGTCGCTTTCAGTTTAATTTCATTATTATTACGGTCTATAACTGGTATTCATATCAATCAATCAATCAATCAATCAATCGTTTGTTTTTTTAACAAGATTGAGCAAGACAAACTCCACTCCATTATGATTGAGAGTTAGTTATGACCATAAATTTAACGACTGAGTTGTTGGGTTTTTAATGTCAACAATTGGTACAATAGTGACCACAGAATTGACTGATCACAATTAACATCAAACATGTAACCTGCTTCAGTCGTAATTAGCTAAGTCAACTATGGAAAGAATTGCAACAATTGTCGGATTGGGACTGTCCCAGACATTCCACAGTATCACCATCATCAGAATTATCAGAAGGTTTAGCCCTAGCATAAGAATAATGACACCGAAATAACGCATCTCTTTCAAAATATTGATGCTAGCAACTGTAGCAAACCAAAGCAACAGAAAGAGTTGCCGTCGAAATTAACCTCAACCTTTTGCCCCTTAACTGGAAACTATGGCCTATGGAGCAAAGACGCACAATATTAACCATGGTTCTAAAGTTGACAGTCTTCCTGTATTACACTTGTACAAAACCAAAACTACATATCGCCTTACTATCCTTGAAACCACATACCCAAACACATTCCAAAAGGAACAAAACAGTCTTCAGCACAATGACGCATTGTCTCATGCTGACTGAAAACAAGTGTGGTCTCGCTCACCTAAAATATTCCTAATACCAGGTAAAGCGACACCAGCTGTACATATCAGCACCTGAGCTGACAAGACCTTTAGTTCAGACAACAAAATCTGGCGACAGTGGTCTCTCAGACACCTCCCAAGTACATCTCATATGTTGTGGTCAGGAATCACATACAGAGTGAAGATCTATGTACAATTGAACGGGAATAGTATCTGAAACATACAGTATGAGCTGCGCTGTTTACGACATGGAGCGCAGGCTTTTATGGATTACAGTCACCTACTGTGTTAAGCTGTGCAGGTGCTCAAAACAGTAACAGCACTGAACTAAATGTGCTTTCCTTGCGTGCACAGCTCTGAGTGTGATTGTGAAGGTATATATGTGTGTGTGTGTGTGTGTGTGGCTGCAAACGAGTCAAAACAAAGGTGTGATGTGGTGACTCAGAGCACACTTACGCAATGTGAGATGGGTGATCACGCAGCCAAATATGAAGGAGGTCAGGAATGACAGGGATACAATGAAGGTGTAGAAGAAGCGGTAGTTACGCTTGCCCACACAGTTTCCGACCCAGGGGCAGTGATGGTCAAACCTCTCTGTGAATGTACATTACAATATATAATCTCAATAAAAAAAATACCAAACCATACACAGGACATGTAACAAAGCAAAGCCTCTGAAGCAGTAATTGTATACCAGCTATGCCCCCCCCCCCCCAAAAAAAAAAAAAACAAAAAAAAAAAACAAGGCTCTCACAGCTTTTTTTCTGGGACAAATAAATAGCAACAACTAACTTATCACTTTAATCTGTGGGCCTACAGTATATGACAGATACTCTTAATCAATTCTTTTGTGCCCAGTCTTCATACTGTCAAATGTTCTTCTAAACATATTAATTCTTAAGAATCTACAAAAGTTGAAAGGAATAGTGCTTGGATACCAAACCATTTTGTTCAGGAAGGCCCATACAAATGCCTTGCGAAATATCTGTGCTTTCCAACTGTGTTAAGTAGCCTAAATCTGATTTAGGAACAAATGGATTTTAGGCCATATGCTCCCATTTTTTGTGAAATAAGTTCTTTATTAGATAAAAAAAATAACTGTGTCCCAAAAATGTTGGTTGATGGATTAACTTGGCAAACTATATCTATTACAATAAGATTAGTGTTTGTGTCATTTTCTCAAAATATATCAATCTGATTTGTGCAAGACACTATTCATCATCTCCTTCCTACCCATGAGCTAAACGAACAGATTGAAAGAGACAGATTAGCGTTGGCCGTTGCCATGGTGAGTGAGGGACTGTGCTCTTACCCACGCAGTTGTCACACAGGCTGCAGTGTGATGTCCGCGGGGGCCGGAACATTTTGCAGGTAAAGCAGTATTTAAGCTTAACCACCTGGTCATTGATAAGGATCTCCTTTGTGCGGGGTGGGGGGCGGTAAGTGGAGGAGCCTGAGTTATCTTCATAAGGGGAGAACACACAGAAGAAACACACACTGAGAGCTGGGCCATTCACAGACATTAACGTATAACTTAAAGCCATATACCACTGCAACTTCCCAAAAATAATCTCTCCTTGTCTTGAGCTGGTCCAGACTTTAACATATTGCCTCACAACCTCCAGCTGCCACACTTTAGGACCACAGATGGTGCACCAATCCATGACCCCCTGCCACCACTATTACCACCAAGTTAAGACTCTTACCTATCTGCCTTTCAATGTCGGCAGCCTCATCTGGCAAGGCCCTGGGCAAGATGCCAGGGTCTGTAAAGCTGGTGTGCAAAAGAGAGAAGACCACGAACACAAACAACACCCCAGCAATGACTGGGATGCACACAGTCAGGTGGGCCACCAGAAAAGGGCAACTGAGAACAGGAAACAGAAGTTTTGTTAACATTGCCAGCATCCAATGCTGTACCGAAGGGGTAAAAGAAATGACAAAAGGAATCAAATCACAACAAACACGTAAAGACCAATGAAATGGCGAAGCAAACAACTACAGTTACAATGTCCCTGTATGTAAGTCAAATGACGGTGTTAGTTTACTTACTCAAATATAAAAAATAGGCCACTGGTGATGAGAATAAGGCCAAGAGTCAATGGTAGTACACCGCTTTGACGGGCAACAATTATCCGTCCATCACAAAAGAAGCGATTTCTCCCGGGAAACACTTCCCATTTTCTCCGCTGTCGCTGGACATTTTTACTAGCAAGTGGTAGTGTTGACGTAGGTGTTGCCGTTGGTGTGGTGAGTGTCCGTGGATCGATTTGTTGGTATTCACAGTTTTTCATGGTTTGAGGAAAGTTCAACTCAGTGCCACAGTTTATTTCCAAGTTACACTATGTAGCAAACAGGGACACTGACATGTATGAACTTGACCAAACTAGCTAACGTTGGCTGGTGTAGACGTTGACAGAAAAACAGGCTGATAACATTAGCTAGCCCACAACAGGTCGCCTTAACCAGCGTTTAAGAATGGCAAGCTTAGTCTTATAAATCAATTAACTCGAGGGTTTGTAACCTGCTTGATAATGAGAGAGGAGAAAATATACCGAACATGACACAAACTACAACGGGTAAAACCTTACATACCTTCAGCTACTTCCCAAAGCTAGTTAATACAGCCAAAAGCTACTGCTGCTAGCTAACTAGCAGGCACCGATATGTTGAGCTAACTAACAGGGTACATTGCAGTATCATTTATGGTGCCGTGAATAGGCTAGTTCTAGCCTTTCGGCACAAGTAGCCTACCGCTAAATTACATGTAACGTTAACATTAGCCAGCAAGCCGACTGACTTCAAACCTAACAGCTAACTATTCGAAACTACAAACGTTAGTCAATTTATCTATTTAAAACATCATTAATGTTACCTACAGTTACGAAACGGCCAGTTACATTTATCCATGCACCATGATCACAACAAACAACGTTCATGCACACAATCCCCTCCACTAAGCAAAGCGTCTAACGTTAGCTTGTTGGTTTTGTTTAAGTTAGCTGAAATAAAGTGAATTCCTTATGCCTAGGACATTCACCATTGGCATTATAGTTGACTAAACCTGATGAGAAAGTAGAGACCCAAGCACGTCTGACTTCTGGATAACGTTAATGAAAAGCGTAACGTTACTAGTGTAGCTGCTAACAGGCACCTACTGTAGGTGGAACATTAGCTCTTGGAAACAAATGGCTTGCATCTCTCAGCTATGATTTCTTCCATATCAGTTCTCTCACGTTATCAGTCAGACCGCTCCATGCGTGTCCTTGTCGTAGATGAAATATTAGAACCAGGCTGACGAGAAATTGTTGTTAGTCGCGTATTAGCTGCTTGAGGTAGGCATGTCTTGAGGCAGCTCCTCCGAGTCCGTTGTTGGTCAGTATGACATGCAACACAGAACACATTTGAGGCAGTCAACACTGCAACATGTGATTTGACACAACAGCGACCCATCTGGTTCTACATTGAAAGGTAAACCGAGGATCAAAGGTCAAGGTGTTGCAGTGTGAGGATGTTTCAACTTGTTAAGTCACATTTGAGGGCTTTTTAGTTTAGTCTTTCTCTAAAAAAACAAACAAACAAACAAACAAGCAAACTAAAAGTGTGTTTTACTCTTCAGCAACATTGTCCATTTATTTCTAACAAACTTGGCAATGGCAGGCAACGTCAACAATACTGCAAACTTTATTGTTGTTTGATTTGGCTGTTAAACAAGTCAACAGATTACATATTAAATAATTTTGAGATAAATGATCCAAGACTCTTCACTTGAGTTGTTTCCATGTCTGAAACACAGGAAAAGAGGTTATAGATAGGCCTCTGATATGGTCTGTAGTCATCTAGCCTATGGTCACTGTGTTTCAGCTGCATACAACATACATTTATGACTAAGAGATTTTGATCTCTTATGTCTTATGATCATGTTACTTTGATAATGTGGGTACGAGGTATTCTCTTTCTTACTTGTCTTGTCATCCACATCATTTTGGGGCTTCCTTGGTGTTGCTGGTCGGCCTTTATTAGAATGCTTTAGGGACACATGGACAGATAGGGTTAATTTTTAAATGGTTGTCACTATGAATGTAAAAAGAGACAAATCACGTTACCTTACCTTCTTTATTTTACTACTTATCACTCTTCTGCCCCTCAAGCGAATGGCTGGGTGTTCTGCTTCATTCGACATCTTAGGCCCTCTTTTGAGTGGAACCTGAGATTCACTGTGGTAATCAACTTGTGTAAAAGGCATAAACGTCACTTTCTTTGACCCAACTGCGCTTGGTGGGCAAGAGTTCCCCTTAATAACGTCAAGTGAAACTGGAGTCATATCTCTGCTGACTGGAGCTGAACATGGCTTGCCAGCACGGAGACTACATACATCAGAGGTTTGTTGGTTCTCACACCAACTATGGAGATCCGCATCCTTGTCTGAGACATCACTAGGACAGAATACAAAATCTGCTGTCTGAGCTTGTGTCATCCTACTTGCAGGTTCACTGTGATAGAGGTTTGCAGCTGGAACTTGGATGACATCAAATGGATGTGATGCAAATTTTAATATTTCTTCAACAACAGTGATCACAACTCTCTCGACTGCAGCCTCATCCTTAGCACTCAACAAGGACTCCAGGGTACTCCAGTAGTTAGGATCTTCACTTAGTCTTCTTCGTGCCCCAAGCACAATCCGTTCAACTGCATTGGCATCATTGGAGATGCCACACAGTTTATTGTCATTACAAATCTTTACTCCAGGGCACTCTGAGAGTGTGCTCAATGACTTTAGAAAAAGTTTTGGGGTCAGATGCTGTCCTTGTGCCTTTCTTTTACAGAGTTCGAGCATCAGTGTTGAGATGATATCCCATACTGTCTGGTAAAACAAGGCACACTGAGCAGAAGAAAGCTGTGCAGAACTACCTATGGATAAGGAATCATTAAAATTAGAGGTCTGACTCGATTCTTTCAAGGAGATAAGCTTGTAGGTCCGAGAAGCAATTGCATCAGCCATTTTGGTGACCACTTCTTTTTCCCTGGACCTAAGAGCACCTTTGAGATTTTCCACTGAGCCACATTGTTCAAGCATATATTTGTAGACCTCTGTTGCTGCTTGATTGAGTTCAGTCAGAGAGAGCTGGGGCCAGTCCAGGTTATCTGACTGTGGAGTGCCAAACATTTCTGGGTCAGTGTAGAGCTCAACCATGACTGCATCCATCAGGTCTTCTGCCATCCCCAAGGAACATGTGCTTGAGTGCCTTGAAATTGTCCATGTTTCCTCAGTAACCCAGGATGTTGGCGAACTCAATCGAGTGGAGGCTAAGGAGCTCAGTCGAGTGGAGGCTCTACTGCTCAGGTTATCATGACTGAGGTCATCTTTGTGCTGGATAGTCATGGACAAGTACTGGGCCAGTGAGCTTGCAATCTTTTCCACTATGCGATCCTCACATTTAGAGATGGCAAGATGCAAGTTTGCACAACTGCCACAGCACCTGACTAAGTCTTGATAGACAGACCTTGCAACTTCCTGTATGTGTGCAGAGGAAAACTGTTCAGCACTCACTTCATCTAACTTGTGAAATCTCTCCATCTGTACAAGCACAGAGTCAAGAAGATTTAAGCTGGCTGGGTTAGAGATAGGGCTGGAGGTACCACTTGGAGTATTTGGTGCATCAGAGTATAAGTTGACCAACAAGTTAGCCACAATGTCCTTGATAGTTTCTGCTAGCAATTGTGGGGTATTCCTGTCATTGCCTTGAGTTGATAGAGGGTCTCCATTTCCCTGTTGTTGAACAGCATTGGCAGAACTGGGCCTTTTACCAGAAGCACCAGTAACTGGGTGCACTGATGTTTGAGCTTTTTTCCAAAACATGTCTTGGTCTTTCAACGATGCTTCCAATGCAGAACTCGGGAGTTTGCTGTGGTTATGATGGTCTTGGCTTGAGCACAGCACATTCAGTGCAGTGCTACCCCTGGATCCAGATGTTTGTGTTACCCCTGCACAATAGAATGGAAAAATATTTAAATTAATTTCACATACTTTATTACACCGCTATACACTAATATTTCAATATTACATATTTATATATAATTTAAACAATCCACATTCAACATTAGAAATGTTCATTAAAGGATATGTGCACCTGATTAAATAGCATAAGCACACAGTATTGATACAGTATAGGGAATAATTATTAAAGTTATCCATTAAGTTATTGAGAAATCTATAACAATTCAATCGCTCTATGCCCTACCTTGGACCACAGAGGCTTGCATCAATGGAGCACATTTGCCCTCTGTTGAGTCTTTTTATGTGCACAGTACGTGATGCAATAATGGGAGTACAGTGATGTCAAATTACAGTCTGTCCATTCTATGAATTATGTTTTGGCCACAGTACCCAAATGCCACTTAGTTTTCAAATATAATGATTCTTTAAATTCCACTGTAGTTCCATAACACATTATTGCTGCTGCATTTAAGACAGTTTAAAACTGAGAATTTATTTACCAGCATTTGCCTAATCATTGTAATGTTTCAAAGCACATCATTGCCACAGATACACATCTCCATGACTGACAGATTTCAAGATATCAAATTTTGAGAAACAACACAATTTAGTGTACTGTGGTAGTATAGTACCATATCATGAGATGCACTCCACAATTTCAACCCCTCATGCATATGAGAAATAGCAGAATTGCAGCCTTCAATGACAGACTTACCTCTGTAGTCTGCTACAGCGCTGTGTGGTCTACGGCCTTTCACAGACTTCAAGTCAGTCGTCAAGTCAGGAAGAGTTTCCTGAGGTGACCTAAAAGCCTGTGTGGCTTCAATCATCCTGTGCTTGTGTATGATCTTTTCCATTTCATTTGCAGGCTTGGCACTTTGAGGCCGCCTATTCTGAAGAATCCATCTTTCAAAGGAATCTACACTCTGCTTTGTTATCAGTCTTGAACCCAACACACACTTGGCTATCACTTTTAATGTAACTTTCACTATAGTGGGTCTGAAAAGGTACAACATAGCAGGAGAGGGTCTGGCTTCGTTGGGTTGAGAGATCTGACTACCATGGATTCTCACATCTGTCTTACCCACAACATCTAGTTGTTCCGGAACACTCGGAAAAAGAACTTCTGGTGGCTTTGAAGATGGTGGCATTCGTGTTCTCTCACTCTGTATGTTATCTGCTTGATATGCTGAAGACAATTCTTCCAAAGCAACTCTCTGTACAGTCAGATCTCTGCTGTTAGCGTGTGGCTGTATTACCAAGCCCTCAAAGGTTGGATCTGAGGTACAGCTGTTGACATCTTTCTTTGTCTTTATACTTATAGCTTGCTCTCCGTCAGTGTCCTGTGACATGGCAGATTTTGAAAGGGCTCCAGAGAAGTTGTCACGCTCTGAACTACTGATAAGGGGGCTCAAACTGCACGGGGTCTGAGAAGAGGTGTATGTCTGTTTGGAGCCCTGAGGAGGACCCATGTGCCCATTGCTATATTTAACCTCATGTTCTGAGGTTGTAGAAATCACACTGTTATGAATGTCTTGCCCACCACTATTAACTGGTTTGCTGTGGTCATTCATGACATCTACAGATCTGTCTATCATGGCTGTCTTTTTGGGTATGGGGTCTACGTTAGTTGCCCTTTGGCCACCATTAGATTCTTGTGTAACAAAGTGCCTCACCTTGGTCTTCACAGCACAGTTAATTCCCTCCATGGCAAGTTCAGCCTTTAGTGTAGGTGAATCTGTTCTAGAGTTGAGAGATGATATTTCAGATATTGTCTTCATTAAGTCCTTCAATTCTGTTTCATTGTGTGAGAAGCAAGTAGATGTATGACAACCAGATGTTTCGATCAGCTTTTCCCACACAATAAAGACAATATCACTTGCTAAGGATGACAGATCTATTTGGTTGTTACTCATGGCTCTTGAGCAACTCCGACGAGAAGACAGACTTTCTTTGGAAGCACATTTAGAACGATCAATGCGGAGTGATAAGAAATCCCCAAGGGCATTTTCAAGGACAGCTTTAACAGGCTGACAAGCTGCTTTTTCAAACTGCATTTTGGCATCTTTCATCATCTCTGAATCTTTCAATGACTTTTTAGATTGAGGAGACTCCATGTTTTCTGGCAAACAACTATTCATTGCAACTGCCTTAGCTATGGAATATTTTGGATGATTGTACATGTTGCTCAGCTTGTCCAGGGCCATATTAATAAACTCGGAGACTATCGCCTTTTCCATGGTTTTAGAAACATCAATTTCAGCACTGGAATGTCCTTCATCAAGCTGCCTTTTGATATCGAGGAAGATTTGGTGAGAAATCTCTACTGCTTCATGATGTTGTGTTTTTGGTGGGCTTAAAGGCTGACGATTCAATTTTATGACCAGTGGGAAATCAGTGCCTTGACCGATCATGCCATAATCTTCAGTTGGAATGATCGAGTCTGGTGTATCTGAGTTCTTGCTTTCTCTAGACTGTTGCTCTGTTTCATATCTGATCTGTTCCATAATATCCATGACCATTTCATCAGCATATGGTTCTGCATCAGCAGCCATCTCTTTCTCTTCCGAGGTAAAAGGTCTAGCCGGCAGCAGTCTAATGGTCTGTCCCATTGGGAGTTTTGGACTGGCGCTAGCATTCCTAAGAGCTACACAGTGGTCCCATCCAACAGAAGCACTGCACACTGGTGTAATATTGGATTTATCAGCCAGAAGAGGAAGACTTGTATTTTGCATCTTGGACGACGAAGACAATGATGAAGGTGGTGAGCTGATAGTTTCTGTTTGTGAGGTGGTTTCTGTGCTTTCATCGGAAAAAAGGGAATAAACCCTTCCCAGAATATCCTCAACAAACTGTCCATAGATTAGATTCCTCTGTGCAGTATCACAGGAGTTGTGCACACTGAAGAACCGGCTTGGCTCCAGGAGCTGAGCCTTGGCTTCATGTTGTGTTTCTTTGGCAGCTGGACTCAAGAACATCTGCTCAGCGCTCTCTCTCTGTGCTTGGGGGTTCATCAGTGAAATGGACGATTTGTTTGTCAGAACACTGTCACCACCACAAAATCCTTCATGTGTGCTGCCTGATGTTGATTTCAAATGTTGGCTGTGCTCCTCATTGGAACTACACTGAGATTGAGCTCTATCCACACCAGAGGACATCATGGTTTTTATCTGTTCCATTGCTTCTTGTATTGCTTTCCAGATTACCCTTTCAGCTTTTTTCATCTGGTCCATATTTAGTGGGCCACATTCACCACCAAGGAGTGATTCAGTCTTACTACTGATTGGTTGATGACGGTAATGAGTTGAGGACTGATCGGACATCTGAGCTGGCACACGACTGGCATGCAGCAACATTCCATCATCTGGTTTAGTGTCCTTAACATGACAGATGTAGTTGTGGTGGGCAGTCTGTGTGTCCTTTGAGGAGCTCTGTTGAACTGGTGAACTTTCATCTATAAACTGTCGCATGGCAGGGATAATGACACCTATGATATCGTCCACCACCCTGGTGACGATATTTGTAATTACTTGAGGGTTTTCCTCCATGATATTCTGTATAGAGAAGTCAGAAAATGTGCTTAGTACAGAAACAATCTATTTTTAAGGACATTATCTACAGTTTGTCCGCAATACTATATACTTACAAAAAATTCATCTTTGTCTTTAGTTGGCTTCTGTTCACTGAAAAAAACAACAACAACAAAAAAAACAAACGATGGCTTCAGCTTCCTATACACAAGACACAAATCCCCCTTCAAAAAAAAAAAACAACTTGATCTACATGAACAACATATAAATTGTGATAAAATAGCAGTGATTGTGTAGTCCTACAGTGCTGGAATAGTAGAATTACTGTAAGTATTGGTTTGCAAAATTTAACCTGAGCTGTACAGCTGTGACGGTTGCTGGAGAATCTCCACCAGTGTCTCCAGGGCTGGATGAAATATTGTTTTTCAGTGGAGCTGATATTGGTGATGTGATAACTGATATTTCCCTGTTATCTGAATTCAAATATATACAAAGAGGTCACTTGCTTTTAATGTGGTGAATATCAAACAGCAATTATCTCTTCTGTAAGACAATCGCATCAAGTCATACTCTATGTTGCTAAACAGTGAATGGAACAGATACTGTAGGCTGTGATAAAGAACTTACCAGATGTGTATCTGGATTTGAGAATATGGGTATTTTTCTCAGAATCTCCTGCTGCCGTCATAGCGGTTTCATTTCCCACCTTAATATTTCAAAAATGCATGTCAGCTTAAGAAATGCATGAACCATTTGGAAAACAATTCCATTTCATATGAGCTTACATAGTTTGACATAAGATTCATCCTCTTTCTGTGTGGCAGTGGAGCCAGTTTTTTAAGTGTTACTCTCCTCATGAAGAAATCCCCACTTGCTGCTTTGGAAAAGAAAAAATATATATATTGTTCCTACTCTTCTACAAAACAAGATGGCTAATTACAACACATTTACATTTTTATAAATGTGCATGCCTTTTTTATATGCCTTACCCTTTCCCTCTTTCAGAGAT
>JASCQX010000009.1:8964561-8980427 GCA_030264415.1 Sardinella fimbriata
AGCCTGTAGATAATTATAAAAAACACTATGAAAAAGGCATTGAAACAACGCGTTTTACCTGTTTTCATATTAATATATGCAATGCAAATTCTTCCACTTGCCTGCTCAGACAGTTCTTTCATTGGCACAATAAAATGAAAACAAAATCCAATAACTGTTTTTACAATTCCAACTCCTTAAACTACCACCTTTATCAACCTTAGGCTATGTCAGATCGGTTGCATTCATTTGTCAGATAAAGCGACAAGCATGTACACTGACTTAAGATGTTCCCATTCTTTTCCTCTTGCGTGGGCAAATGTCATCAACTCACACAATGCATTCTGATCTAATGGCAGCGCTGTTCGAAGGGTAGCAGAACGAATCCCTGTTTGTTTGGGCAGAGATGTTTGGGTTGGTTTACAGGAGCCCCAGAGGGACATGGTGCTACGTGAGGTTTGAGGCAGCTCTGCTGACTGCTCACTGCTGGTGGCGAGGAACACAGACGGGACAGATAAGAGAGGGAGGATGGGGTCCGGTTGACTCGAGATGGACAGATAGAATGCATTCAGCAGGCATCTGGAGTCCAGCATGATAGTGACGGTGGCTATGAGCGGAGGAATTACAGAATTCCCGTTTCATCACTACTGATACCACTACTGCTGTACCTCATGCTCTTAATTTTTTTTTTCCATGGCAGCTTTAGGAAGAATCAAATTCTTGTGTAAAATAAGGGAATTTTGTAACCCAGTATGTGCCACAGACACGATGGCCAAAACAACATAGTAGTCAAGTCAAGTTTATTTCATCCATAAACATGGAAATTGCAGTGCTCAGGCCCGTCTAATGCTAGTACAACAAAACAACAACAACAAAAAAAAAAACATATTATGATAATCATCCCCTTATGACTGGGAATAAAGGAAATAGGAAATAGCACCTCTAAAACAAGCACAATACATTAAAATTGTATATCTCCAATTCTACAAAATCCTCTAAATGAAGCACATGTTAGTAACACTAAATGGGAGCATAAAGTAGACATGCATTGCTGTGAAAGCCCATTGAGCCTGTCCAAAGAGCCCCGGCTCCATTTTCTCTGCAGTTGGCCTGTGGGTAATTGGAGGATAAACGTGTGAGAGTGGCGCAGCGGCCGTCTAGCAAAGGAGGGGAGGGGAGGGGAAGTTTGGGGGAAACGGTGAGACCCACGAGGGTCGGCTCACATCAGACGGCTCCTCATTAAAGGCTAGCAGACACCCCAGAGAGACTGGGCGAGTGAGCAGAATAGAAACGTGAGCTGGCAGCGTCTGTCAGTGTGTGTGTGTGTGTGTGTGTGTGTGTGTGTGTGTGTGTGTGTGTGTCTGTGTGTGTGTGTGTGTGTGTGAATATATTGTAAGTGTCTTATGGGATACAGTGTGTGATGCATGGTTGTGGATGATTGTTACTGTTCATACTGTATGTGTAAGCACTACATGTTACTCATGTGTAGAAACATCAGCATTTGTGTGTCCCTGCTTCCTTGGGATGGTTCGTGCCTAGTGTGGTGGTTTCCATGGTGCCAGGCTTGGCTCCCGGCTGCACTTTGGCAGGACTTGGCAGCCGGTCGCCATGGCACCAGGTCACGTTTTTACTCGGATACAGTTTCGCTGCTCCTGGCTCCTCTCTTTTGACCAGGAGCCCTCGTGTTTTGACAGGGCAGAAATACAGAGGGCACTGCGGGCTGCCTGTCTCCTCTTGGCTGACCCACTTTTCCACCCCCACCTAAAACACAAAAATGGAGCCTACAAGGGGGCGGCCTGGAGCCTGCCTGTAGAATATGTGTGCCGCATTTGCCAATCTGGACCAAAATCCATCACACAAACAGCGTGGTCTGACACTCACGTTGCTGTGGCCCGTGAAGACGCACTTGCTCTACTTGAGATACACGTGACCTTAATGTTTAGAACATGAGGGGTATACACTTAATATTCAACACTTGGCAGGCAGCCGTGGCAGATAGACTCGGTTGGATTCTTATTATCCGTCTTAACAACACAGTCTTAGCATGCATAAGCAATTAATGCCTGGATATTATTCCTTTAGCATCTTAGGGATGGTTTCTCGTCCATCCGGTTGCATTTCAACATTTTTTTAACCCCCCACCCCATCTCTCACGTTTAAGGAGCACAACAATGTCAATAGCCAGATTGAGGAAAACACTTCATGTTTTTTTAGGCTAATGACTAGTTGTGCTTTGGCTGTCAGTTCTAGTTAATGCACATGGGTCATTTACTTGTGTCCCTGCTGAGGGCTGCAGGGCTAATAGGAACATGACAGCCAAGCGGCGGCAAAGCAGCGATTTGGCTCTTCCTCTGTGGCCTATGGGGAAACCCAGGCTTCAGTGCCAACAACCTTGTGCTAATCGGAAAAGAAATAGAATGGGGCAGATAGATAGGGAACACTTATGGATGGGGCCACTGGCTCTTTTGTAAAGGGACCGAAGGGTTCACTCAGGACAGAAGCCATGTGGACCTAAAAACCCATCGGTTTTGTCCGTGTCATGACGTCCCATTAACACAACACTGGGTGCTGACAATAAGTTTGACCATAATTATCCATTCCCCTTGTTTGTTGTACATCAAATTTGCAAGGACTTTAACCAAAAATAAAGAAAGTACAGAAGAGAAGAGGATTTATCAAGGGTATTATTTGAGGGGGAATTATTCATGTCATTGATCACTTTCAAAACTTGTTAACTGTACTGTACAGTAAGTTCCTTTAGGGTTCCTTTTGGTTGAAGTCTTTGGTTGAAGTTTATATCTTACTATTTTATTTTATTTTGATTATATATTGGCACTGAACTGTGCTATTGCAACACTTTTTTTCTGTGATGAATTAGTATTATCTTATCTATCGTATCTTGATAATGTTTTTTTTTTTTTTTCCCAGGTGGGACTCACTAAAATAATGGAGGTGGTGGTCATGTTGGTCAAGAACCTGATGGCTTTCTATTTGTCTCAGGTGACGTAATTTGGGTTTAAGTTGCATTTGAGCATGAGACCAGCCTTCTAAATGCATTTTGAGCAGGAGACCAGTCTTCTAAATGTATTTTGATGTGACTTTCACTTGTGACACTTTGTAAAGTTTTTTTGCCTTTTGGAAGTTGTGTTTAAAAAACCTATTGATGAAGGGGAGGGGAGATCAAGTTGATGAACTGAAGAGGATATCTTAGAAACATGCGATATAGCCTACAATGAGATAACATGCGAGAAACCCTCCAAATATTACATTATTGTAATAACACATACAGTATGTTGTTGTAGTTGTAGTTTCTCAAGTTGTTATTGTTATATCTAATCATACATGTTCATAGAGTGAGAGTAAAGTTGTGATGCTGCAATACAGTTACCTTGTGTGTGTTAGGTGGGGTGGTGAGATATGTTGGTGCACGAGAGACAGAGAGAGAGATTGAATGTGCACATGTATCTTCACACAGACTTATAACAAACACTCACTTTCCATTGTTTCAGGTTAGGCAGATAAGGGGAGTAAGGGATGCAGCGCTGAAGCAACTCTCAACCCTGGTCCAGATCTTCCTGAAGCTTCCGCCTGTGCAGCAGATCCAGGACCTTCCCACACAGGTGGGCGAGGTGGCCAACAACCTGAGGGAGCTGAGCAGGGTCCTCATCCAACTCCTTATCAACACCACGCCTCTCTACAGTATGGTGAGAAGGACAAGCATGTCACCAGACTGCTTAGCATCCCACAATTAACACACTCCATACTACTATACAGTAGAATAGGCTACATTTGGTAGTTCACCACCAATTATTTTCATAATCATGAAAATCATAATTCAGGTCCAATCATTAAATCATTAAATCTATTCGGAAACAGTACTTAATGCTTTTTTGTTGACTATTATGACTCTTCTGTCCTGAATCTATGTAGGTTAGGACTCCCATGCACGTTTAATGACTTTAACATCCAAGAATCAAGACCATATTTGAATATTTACTTTGAAATATTCTTTGATACAGTATGTCTATCACTGAGGCAGAAGGCTGACATCTTGTGCCAAATGATGTGGAGTAGAAGTTCGTGGTTTACTATGGGGCTGATCCATAATGGGATTTGGTCTGCTTAACCGTGACTTGTAGAGATGATTGGTCCTTCATTTTTTCCCTCTGAATGGGAATGCAAGGTAGACCTATCTTAAAAAAATATCAT
This sequence comes from Sardinella fimbriata, assembly GCA_030264415.1. Classification (NCBI taxonomy): domain Eukaryota; kingdom Metazoa; phylum Chordata; class Actinopteri; order Clupeiformes; family Clupeidae; genus Sardinella; species Sardinella fimbriata. The sequence goes on from JASCQX010000009.1 coordinate 8,968,750, forward strand.
TCAGATTAACAAATTATAGTCATACATTTACATGGAAATGGAGAAGCTCAGTAATAATGGTTATGGATGAATGGCTCAATTGTTGAAAATTTCAGTGAGTGCTGTGAGGCGTTTGCATAAAAATGTAAAAATAGGACTTTTCGAGTGACTGCTTGGAACATAGTCATTGTGTACTCTCTGTTTTCCAAGAATAATTTGAATGGACATAATAATAAGCTGTGCCTCAGAACAGCCGGTGATCAGTGCAGAGCATACACTGTATCTCTCATGGCAACGCTCATTTACATAAGCTTTTAACTCTGTGTCCTACCACAACTATTTCAATACTACTGCTACAATTTGACAACTGGCTGAGTCTCAAAATTTGTCTGAGTAACAGGCCAGTATGCTATCGTTATTCAGGTAGGCCTACAGATGTTTTTGTTATCGAGGAAAGAAACCACATTTTGTCCCCTACAGTATGTCTCAAATAGCCTACTGTTTTGTTCCAGTAGGTTAAGAAAATGATGTTTGCCAAACTCCTCAAGGCAAGTGATAACTAGCCCACCTCTGTCTTCTTCTTTGTCTTCTCTTCCCTTTGTCTCAGCTGGAGGAGCCAACAGAGCAGGAGCTCCTGGAATATCTCAATCAGGAGGAGTCATCTGGGGAGTCCATTCGGCTAGGTTCCTCCAACAGTCTTTTCCTGAAGGCCATGGATGGGCGTCCGCGCCGTCGTAGGAGCTTCTACGCACGACGCAGAGGCTCCACTGGCCGTGCGTCTGACCCCTCCACCCCAACCCCTGCAACTGTGACCCCGCCAGCCCCGAGCCCCGCCCCTCTCCCGGCCAACGGCCGCAGGGGCAGTGTGAAGCGCAGCAGCCAACCTGAGCTGGACACCCTAGCTCCGCCTCCGTCCACTATGATTCGCCGCAAGTCCTCTGCTGCAGAGGTGCTCCTAACGCCCATCATTCAGCTGGTCGCCCAAAGTCAACGGGCCTTTGATTATCTGAGCACTACTCCAAACCAAGAGGAGCTGATAAATGAAGAGGAGAACAAGTTCGAAGAGGATTAGATTCCCTATGCAACTCCTCTGCCTTATAGTAGGCTACTAATTGTCAGAATTGCCGATTTCATCCTGCTTTTTATCATGATGAATCTGACGATTCATCACGATTTATCATGGCGAATTCTAATTGTCAGAATTATCATGGCTATCGTCAAATTCATTTCAGATAGGCCTTAGGCAGGCTGGAGGCTATTAGAGCAAATTCTAAAAAAGGAACCTGATTTCAATTGAAATTGATCACATTGTGTATTATTTTCATATTACAATGAAATAGAATCATTAGAATGCTGAAAGATTTAAACTGCCGACTTCACACATGGCCTAATCAGTGCATTGTTCTTGTAGGCCCTACCTACTCAGTGCATCCATGTTTTATAAGAAGAAACTAGGCTATATAAAAGTGCCTTAATGTAATTTTGCTTTATTATAGACATTTCATACACATCACATATTAATGGACGGATAAGCACAATAACAGTTTAAGGGACATGTAGCCTACTCTATCACAGACTCTGTTTACTACAGTCATGCACATGCAGACTATGCCTAGCATTGATGCTTCCCTTCAGCTTACATTGTAATTCATCAAGGCCTTCTGCTCTGGCACTGAAGTCTACCAGAATTTCTATTATGTCATGATGAGAGCTGAAGCCGCAAGTGGCTTTCTCACTGTTGCTATGCATTGCAGGCACAATTAAAAAAAAAAAAAAGAAAAAACATTTCCATTGAAGAGAGTAAATGGGCCCAACCAATGAGTCTGAGAGAGAGAAATGAGATGCTGATGGCCTTCATTCGTGGTGAAAGTGGTGAAGGTGTAAGAGATGAGATACTTGGGAAATGCGATTAGTCGAGTCAATCAATATGGATTAAAAAAGTGTAAGTAAGGTGCACTGACTGTCTAGTTTAGTGTCTATGCTGTGGAAAAAGGAAAGTGTCACAAGGTAAAACATACATCATCCCTCTACTTTTATCAAAATGTTACATAATACACTGATACATGATTTATGTTCTTTTTTTCCCCTTTTAGTTTTACTCTATCGATCCAAAGTGAGCGGGATCTTTTAATTTTACTGCAGAGAATTACCCATAAGGCATGTGGGCGCACAGCTATAATATCTGTTGCCAAGAGCAGAGGGGTTTCTGCAGAGGATGATGGACTTGTGTGGGCTCTGCAGTCTGGGATTCTGCAGTGGAGGAGGGAAGTAGGATGGTTGTGTGAATCACCCAGTGAAGAGACCCTTATTATGCAGACGAGCAGACCAACTCCTCCAGGAGGGGTGCACCTGTCTACAGTATTTTTCTATCAATAGGCCTATATGTGAGTTTTAGCCTGTAGTTGAAGACAGCAATATTTTGGAGATGGATGATGAGGCAGAATACTTTTGAATATAAAAAAAGTGTTTTATTTGAAGCATTGAGTCCCAAACTGAAATTTACCAGAAGTTAACTGTAATTGAATGTATCTTCATTGTAATTCTCTGCCTATTTGGCTCCTTTACTTTTACATAACTTTTCTGTCTTTGTTGTACTGTAAGATTATTTGATATAAATCCTCTGCGATAACTTGGTCTAAAGGTGGCAAAACCTGCATCTTGTCAATAGATTTTGGTGTGGAGAAGCAATAAAAAATAAATGAATAAAAAAAGACCCCATTCACATGAAGAATTCTGTATTTATCACTTTAAAAATAAAAAAACACGTCAAACACTGACTCATTCATTCATGGTATAGGAAATACAATTTATTACATTGAGAACACTCAGTAGGCTACATTTTATTTTTTAGTCTATCTAGTCCATTTTGATTCGTTCCAGCATGACCATAATATAAACATGATATCTGACATGCAACAGCTGATGACATAAATTCACACTATCCATCGTGTACTCACAAGACATAGGCTAGCCTACTTAACAAAACTTCTTCGTCTTTATTTACAAAATGCTGATGCATAGCACCAATAGAGAAAACCACCTTCAAGAAATTCACTGTAGCCCGTCATGACTTCAACACTTTCAGAAGTCCATCAGTCTTCAAAGGTCTGCATAGTGAACATCATAGCCTATAGGCTTATCACCTTCATACCTCGCAGTGCATATCGCACAACACTAGCATGTCCTTGCCCTCTTCCGTGGCAATTCTAAGTGAGCCTCAATACCACAGAGTATTGAATAACTTCTCAGTTTCGCGGGTCATTGACTTGACCGCTGAACTTCCAACATACTTTTACCCTCTTGTAATCTTACAGGACCTGTCTGTCCTTCTATCACAGCAAGCCCAAGCTCTCTTCGGCCATCGGCCTTTTGTGCCGGCTAAATGTGCCTATCTATGCATTATCTTCACTGACAGGGATTTATTCGGCGCGCTTCTTCCCAAAAACGGCAGACACGCTCCTCACGATCTCCTTGATTCCAACAACCCCTCTCTTCAGTGCCTTCGACTCTTTGATGAGTTCCAGCAGTTCGTGGAATACGAGCATCACACCATGATACGTCTCTGCAGCAGATATTTCGAAGAAGCTGCAATCTGCAGATAGGGCAAATAGCCGACCCTCCTCGCTGGACACGGTGCGCTGGTGCTGAAGATCGCGCTTATTTCCGACTATAATAATCGGCGCACTGGCTGACATCTTTCTCGACTGCCTGATGAGCTGCACCTGTTGCCGCACCACGTCAAAACTTGAGCGGTCGCAGATGCTGTAGACCAGGATCACTCCGTCTGCCCACTGCAACTGTTTATCACTGATGGAATCAGGTGCGAAACAATTCTGAGGAAAAGGAAGACGAATCGGTCAGCGCACCACACCAACTTTCCGCCAATTCTATGGGTTACTTCATCACATAGGCTACATTTTATCTTACCTGTGGATACAATGAATCCCATATGTTGAAAGAAATTTCTCGGCCGTCAATTTTGTCAATATGACTGTATATTGACTCTGAGGAAAAGAGAAGACTATAATTTATGCACATGCCAAGTTATGTGTAGATCAAGATTTTTATAACCGTGTTAAGGATAGTCTACTTACCAATATCTCCGTATTCACCAATGAACCTTCGTGTGAGAAACCTTACAGTGAGAGCTGTGGAAATAAAAAACAAACAAACATTAGGCTAACAGTCAATAATGGATATCACCAAGACAATAATAATATTTAGAGATGACCATCCTAACATTTGTAGGTCTATAACCTATAAAATAGGCCTAGAGGCTACAGTCAGATGTTCTCACCTGATTTTCCAACATTTTCTGCTCCAAGGAGCAGTACATTGGCAACAAGCTTTTGTTGAGTGCCATCCATTGCCTTGCTGCAGTGGCTGGAATTGCTTTTAACCTGGACAACCATTTGGCCGATCATCGAAACCTGCCGCTACAACAAATCTGCTGTAGTTGCGTTACTGTAGTTTATATAGACACAGACAGCACGGGGTGGACTTTCTATGGGCGGAGCTCAACTGTGCGCTCTTGCCTACGTAGCCTTCATAGCAAAGATTCCTGTTCACCTCAAACGTTTCTGTAAACAGTTCACAAGGTTTATGAATAAGGTCAATGAAGCAAACGCTTTTCAAAAAAAATAAATCATCCAGTCAAGTCTTGAAGCTCAGCATTAGCATAAAATAACAAAATTTAATCATGATGGACAAAGCCATCAATAGACCGGTGTAATGATATTCTTTTAAGAAATGTATGGCAAAGGCTAGGGTGACCAGATGACCCCGATTTCGGTGGACTGTCCTTGATTTGGGAATCGTGTCCCTGGTAGAATAGCCTAGGCTACAAGAAAACCCACCTTGTCCCCGATTTTTTTAAGCCAAAGCATTACTTTTTAATAGTGTTATTGACTGGAGAAATGGGAATGCTCCCGGTTACAAAAAGGATTTAGGGAAATGTCCGCAATTTCAAAGCCTCAATACTGACAAAATAAAACAGTTTCTCTTTGACCACTCAACACAGAGGAACTAGGAACTGGTGCAATGCTGGCGCCCCCTAGCGGTGGCTGCCACTTTTCGCTTGACCCGGAAAAAAATACGCACTTGAGCTAATCCGACCATTTATTGATAGGAAGATGGCTTTTGCATATGCAAGAAAAAGTCATTAAATGTCTCTCCAAAATACCCAAATACTTCCAACATCATTCCAGAACAACAAGGGACTGTTTGCTTGGAGGGCATGGTAACTTGAAATGACAGACCATTGTGAAAGAAATAATAAAAATAGACTAGAAAATAATAAATAGAAAACGCCACGACCTCCAAGACATTAAACTGACAGAGGTGGGATAAGTAACACTTATAGGAAAACAAGTAGGCCTAATTAAACAAATATGTAGACCTAATCTGTGTCAGTGTAGAGTATATAAACTTGAACTGTCCAAACTGTCACATGAACATTTCAAAAGGGCATACTATTTTTTTTTACAGTCTATACACAGTGCACATATATTTGTGTCCATAACAGTTATTGCGTCTCTTTCTCTTTACAATATCCACAGTCAATATCGCTCCGCTGAGCACTTTGCCAGCTCTACTCTTCATACTTCTACTGCAGTACAAGTACAACAGCTGTCGGCACAGTGTGGCAGGTGGCACATAGTTTGGGCAGGATGGGAGCTACTATTGAAACGTTTTTGGATAAATCCGCTTGGACTCTCTGTTAGTCCATGTGAGGCTTTTTCACAACAGGCTCTGTGGAGTCGTCTGAGGTATCAGAGTCACTGTCCCCCTTGTATTTTATCCTCTTGCTGTGACTGCCACTTTTGACCAGGTCCCTTTGTCTTTTCTCTGTGGGTCGTGTCAGAAGAGATGGATGAAGTGCACTTCCAAACACCTGGTTGACCCTCTTCTCAAAGGACTTCTGTATCTTTAGCACATCATCAGTCTCCTGTAAATTAACAGGGATTAGATCGACTTTAATAGTGGAAAAAAAAAACATCAACACCACCCATGTGTGTTCATGTGTCATTCTTTGCTATTTGGATCAGCTAGTCTGGGCAAACAGTAGGTGTAGTAACTGATACCCAATCAGAGAACGAAACATCAATGCCAGCACATATTTGTTGATGTACACAATAGGCTCTATCGCACACTAGCAGCCACAAATGGTCAAATTGTATCCATTAGGTCATATTTCGCTATATAAGCTAAATGACTCTACACTGTAATGTTTTTTAGCAAAATCGCAGTGGCACACTGTATAACCCACTTTTTTTAATTTAAAAATGTAAAAACTTTTCCATGCCCCTGGAATGAAATTGCCATGACTGCCATGACTTCTCATGACCACCTACTAGTAGAAAAAAATGTTTATCTAATGCCAGATCTGACAAATCATAAAAATACTACCATGATTCTATATGTTTAGTAGCAACAACATTGAAAAGGAGGCAAAGGCAAAAATACAATTCTGTTACAAAATAAAAACACAACACATATGGTGCAGCAGTGCCTAGTACCCCTCTGACGAGAAGAACTGCTAAATTTGTATTGTAAAACTGTAAAACTGTGACCGTGCAAACCCTGTGGGTGCCTGGTGGGGGTGCTGTGACACAAGGCTACAGCAGCTCTACCATTAGCAGACTGTTGCCAAATCAACCCAGCTTTGAGCATTGCCCTGGTCCTGTCCTGTTTGCACCGGATTGCCTGCAGAAGCGCGGAGATCGTCCTTCTTTGTTCTCAACCCAGCTTGAAGTCTGACCTGTTGTGATGTCCAGACCCCAGCCTGGTGCCCCTACCCCCACGCCCCCCCCCCTCCTTCACTATCCTATCACAACTTAGGCAGAATGCCACCCCCACCCCCCAATAAAATAAAATAAAATGAAATTAAAATGTAATGTAATGTAATGTAAATATAGGAGAAATCCAACCTCAGCAGTTGACAGAAGGGTCTCCAACAGCACCCAGATGTCTGAAACCAGCTCAGACGGTGTGCGGTAAGAAGGGGACCGTTGTCTCAGCAGCCGCTCATGAATGAACTGAAAGTCTACAGACGACTCTGGACTCTTCAGTGTGGAAGCAGAAAAGGACTATTTTAATTTTACAGTGTTGGCCTGTGTGTGAAATGCAGAAGTTTTTATTTGAAAGCTCAAGACGCAATTGCTACAGTTGCCTACCTTGCTTGAGTTATAAAGGACGCTGCTGTTCTTCTTGCACATAAGAGCCAGTATGAGGTGTTCACATCTCTGAAAGAAAAGAACAAGGGGTCTGTTATAAGAGCAATATGATGAAATTACAATCAGTTATTTCTTCTGCTATGGAGGTAAAAGACAATCACAAAAAGAAGCAGGAGAAGTCAAGTGTCCTAATGTCAACGCGATCGGTGTTTACAAAATTCATGGTGGAGAATGAGGCCCACTGACACTTAAAGGTAGCATAGCCAATGCCAAACACCCAACACTTATGTAATAATCATGGTAGCTAATATCGCACAAATTATCTGGTAGCTCTCCATTCACAGTACACAGTTAAATACATAGCCATGGCGTCATGGTCTGAAAATAAACTGGGTTTTATGAGGAGCACTAAAAGAGGAAGGTGGAAGGGAGGAAACAGAGACAGAACTAAACACTACGCTTACCAGCATTGTTATCCCAGCCTTTAAAAAGCAAGGCAAAAGCAAAAGACCAACTGAAATGTGTCCTACCCTCTGATCCATGGAGTTCAGCCAGAGCTTCCTGTTTCTGTCCTTCCTGAAAGGATCTCTTGAGTCAGACAAGTCCTGGCACAGGGAGCACTTCCATGTGGAATTGCTGGGGTGAGAAGTCATAAATATAGGTTCAACCTTAAATTAGCCAACGCTGAAAAACTGGTCTCCCTGGTCTGTTTTTGCATTGTATATACAGTATAACCACGTATTGTGTTTTTTTTTTTTACACTGAGGCTTTATTTGAATCACAAAGGCTTCAAGTACTGTAACCGTGCAGTTTTGGTCCAATGGTAAATAACTTCTTATACCTACATGACACCCCATAACTCAAATTGTGCCAACTGTGCCATAGTGTAGTTCTTCAGATAAAAAAAAGAAAAAATGACAAAATAATGCTAGTGAACTGACCATCCCACTCACCAAACCTTGGTGGTGATTGGAGGGACATGGCAGTCTCTGTGGAAGCCCCTCTCACACGTCACACACTGGAGGGACGCTCTGTCCGTGCTGCACACCTTGCAGTCGAGGCTGCTCTTCGGCGAGTCAAGATACAGCGGAGAGCCCTCAGAGTCCTCAGGGTCCATGCAGAGCTCCTGAAACACAATAGGGAAGTTTATAAAGTTGGTTAACATTCTGCCACCCGGAAGTATGTTACCGTTAGCCAGTGCCAGTTAATGGACGTCCATGCCAGTTAATGGACGATTTTGGCTAAGCTCATATAAAGCGAAGCAGATGATTGTAGTCCAGCTATTATTTAACAAATAGCAACAAACTTTAAAACATACATCTGAGTTAATTACGATAACAAAAAGAATTTTATCTTGGTTAAATCGAAATGATAGGTTAGTTTTGTAGTGATGCTATTCGTTCCCAATGGAGAATACGCTGTTCTTGGCACCTCACTTGCACATTTGCAAAGTTGCCACGCCCAGATGAAATGAGCATGATAAAACTGACATATCAATCATATTAGGATTTAAATGATATCCATTTGGTGCTGTCAAAATTTAAATAAAGGATTTTAAAAATGTCATTTAGACATAAACGAATGAACTTAGGCCCAAATTCTCCAACCCTGCGTCAGTCTCTCAGCTACGCGCTTTACCTTGTGCCCTTTTGAGTTAAACGTATTCTCCCATCACCTCTCCCACCACTCCCACCATGCTTAAACTGAACATGAAGCCGGCCCTATGAAAGAGGCGTGATTTATGTAAAGATCAGCCAGCTTGATCAACTGCGTCATGAACCTCGGTTTTCATGAAATTGTGGAATGTGGACTTTTATCATCTACCTTCAGAAAGCTGTTCAGTCCAGGAGGATGATTAATCACCCTTTAAATTTTGAAAAGCTTTCCAGCAGGAATTGTATATGGGAATAATTACTGACCTTGGGAGTCTGTTCTTTGAATGGACATGGTAGATAAAGAAATTCAAACATGAAAATATATATTTTTTATTATACTAAACCCAAAGTTTCAAAAATAATATAATGGCTGCCTGTCAGTGGGAAAAATGTAAACTACAATTTTAATAACTCACAAGGAGCAAGTAAATTGGCTGGACTATGGGCAACCAGACGCACCCACTTGTAGCACTCTTGCTCAGATGGATAAATTTACCTTCACAGATTGCTGACATTTAGGGGAAAGAAATAGGCTATAAGCTCTGCTCAGAAGTAACTCGGTTCTAAAATGCTATGCAATTAAATATGTGAGGAATATTCACCAAGAGGCCAGGCACTATTGACTTTTATTGGCCCGGCTAGCGGACGGTGTACCGCCTGAGACGAAGTCGAATACAAATATGCTGTTTGACAGCATGGAAATGCGCCCAATTTGATTCTGTAAAGTTGTTTCAATGTCTAAAACCTATAGGCGATAGTGTTTTTTTTTTTTTTTTTTAAACAGCAAGTTTCGAGGTTCCAACACCTTGTAGGCATCATGGTGCTGAACGCATTTCATGCAAAGGCGCTCCCTTAATTCCGACCAGCGCTCAATTCAGACCATGCCCGCACGTCCTATCACTCGATTTGTGCAGTTGGTTTTTGACTGTAATGAGTTTTGCACTACAGGCGATCTGCGCCACACCCGACACTTCTGTCTACCAAGCAAAGAGTGTAATAGAGTTCACAAACAGTTGGTCTTTGACTGGACAGTATACATTGTTTACATTGTGTACATTGTCAAATTATAAGATTATCCTGCATTGGCATTGCAGGATAATCCTATAACTTGACAATGTACACAATGTAGTCATTTCAATATGAAGTCATTTAGAAATCTTGCAACACCGCACTCTACCGTTGGGTTACTGGTACATCTCTTGAAAAATCTACAGCAGCAGGGTTTTTTATTTTTTTTAGCAGCAGGTCTGACTACACTGACGTTTAGCCGAAACATACAGTATAAAGCTGGATTTAACTAGTGCAATCTACCTTCTCCTCCTTCAGTCCAAATACAATAGTCACTGCCAACAGTCACTGCCTGCCTCCATGAATGTGCTTTCCGCCGTGTGGCATAAATTGTAATTACATCCACGTTTTCATTGAAATATGATGCTTTTCCTACTGGGGGCGCTGGATTTAATACAGGGTTTGAAAGCGCGGAAGCTCACATGCACAAATTCAGACTTAAGTTGAGGGGAGAATTCGTGCAAGGCCCGTTTTGACAGGGAGCGCCTACATTTTGGGATTGCTCCACCTACAGTGTGTATCTCGAGCATAGCCACGAAACTAGGCACGCAAACCCCAGGGGACAATTTGAGCACATCAGACTTGAGCACATTGGAGAATCGCCCCCTTAATTAATAATGTACTGTATAGGGAAAGAAGCACAAATAATGAAGCATGTTAAACGCAAATAAAAATGAACTCAACACAAAACTTTGAGAATGCTCTGGACCAAACAAGACCCTTATATTACACACTACTAAATTAAACTCACATGAGGAACCTCAATGATGGTGGTACACCTCATACTCAGAGAAAATAGGGGAAGAAATTAACCACAGTATACTGATTAATCTGATTAACTTATATTAAGTTATATGAGTGAGAGACATACCTCGTCTTTAATGTCCACCACTGGGATCAAATTCAGAGATCCATCTTTACTGATTCTGAACCGAGGGAGAGGACATCCAACAGGTGGTGACTTTATATCCAGTCGAACCAGATCAACTTGGCATCTTAACATCTCTGTGCACAAAAATAGACAGTGGTTATTGAAGAGGACACACACATTATAAAAAAAGTGTGACAAAACGCTGCTGACAAAAGACAGCATAAACATCTGCCCATGAATTGAGTCAGTTCTGGCAGGACATGTAGTCAAGAGCTAACCACTCCCCTTTGCTCACAACATGGTCGTCTCAGCTGATCCACCTCAGCTGATCCACTCCCCTGCTTCTAAGTGGCCATGGTCAAACAGGGCGCCTTACTTAAAGCTGCTTCAGTTTGCTGCACACATCTTTGCAACCCACCACCTCCCCAGCTCCACCTTGTTTATAGCATGACATAGTCTTGCCAATGTCGCCTGCTCTGTTCATGGGGGAATAGTTAGCTCTCCCAGTCCTAAACTGGGCGAGCGTCCCCTAAAACTGCTGCTGTCTGCTGTCTGACTCCTCTAAACAGAGCCATAACGCCAAATTTAATTCATAACTTATTCAATAAAAATTTCATACAGAATTTTTATCTCCTGTGTTTCTTAACTTTAATGAACCTGACAGAAATGTAGTTTATCACAGACATGTTATGACATTAACTATTCACTTACTTTCAGGATGTGTGGTGCTCTTTATTTCCACTGTGTCTGTGCCTTCCACAACTGAATCTGTATTACCAACCTGTCAACAAACAGAACAATACTGTATGTCACCACTGCACATTCACTAATCCTGATGTCTAAATGGATCAACTTAAAGGAATTCTCCGGAGTGAATCAAACCGAAGCCCTGTTGTCTCGGGCTGCCGAGTGCTGTCGATAGGTACCTGA